>VYYJ01000602.1:0-51001 GCA_021029165.1 Cyphoderus albinus | reverse complement strand
ATCATATTCATGATCATCATCAGATTTTGAGACACTATAGGAAAATTGTATACGGAAAACCTAGTTGAAAGTGGAAGAGAGAATGTCAAATAAAATAAAGGTGAAGCAAAAGCAGCAACATCTGCAACTCACATTTTGATTACTTAATGACAATGGCACATATGCATGTATAATGGGGAGATACAAAGATAAAAAAGACTTTTTCTCATTTAACTGTCTAAAATTATGTTTTCTTCTGTTATCATTATTATCTTCAATATATTTCATTTCTCTTGCTCCGATTTTCTTCAACTGTCACAATCATGACATGACATGACTTTTCACTTTGTGATGAGCGAGTTACACAGAGATTTGTGAAAGTTGCTGCGCTACTCTGGGATAGACATGGCATGGGGCAAACCGCTACATGCTCATTATTATTTTTATTTTTATGGCAGATCGCCTAGAGTGAATAACAGAATTTTTGAGAGAGCAGTTAAGTTGGTTGGTAATAAAATAATATGTAGCTTTAGATTTGCATCAAGTTTTTTTTTCTTTTTGACGCTCCATCTTCTTCAATTTGCGATCATTCTGTCGTATTTCATCCTAATTCGACATGGCTTGATAAATCGCTGCAAAAAACGATATTTGATGGGTTTATGCGGTCTTGGTCGCACTAAAGCCAGCATTAATAGATCCCAGGCTTGCATCTTCTTTACAATTTGAGAATAACTCATTTGTAAAATTATACTGCAGTCATGAGATAATTGCAGCTCTGCAGATGCACCGTGTTAAGAAACTCACACAACAAGCAAACATATCCAAAGGAGGTATGAAATTAAAGCAATATTTACGATGTCCACCTCTTCTCGTTAAAATATGCAAACAAGCAGAGCAAGGTATTAAGTTTAACTAATTAATTGTCCAATTACCCCTTACAGGCATTCATTTAGGTAGATGAATGGGATTCTTATTTTTTCTCTCGAATCTCGCTCAGCGCCCATTCTCATGTTCTAGTTTGCTGATTAGATGTGTATAACACAAGAGTGCTCAACAATTAGAGGCTACAATCTACAATGTGCACGATTTTTTAAGTGTCCAGGATTCCGTAATCACAGGATGTTTTCTGTATTGACACCACAAATGTGCACTAGCTGCTAATCATGTATACACTGCAACGTAAATAAAGTTACTTCGTATGGTACGATACATTACGATACGAATGTAACCAAAATGAAAAGGTCAAATCATGCTCATTTAAAATTTAAATCGATACGATCTCTCAAATACAGTCAACGATTGCACAAATATAAAATAAAATCAACTCGAACGAGAAGCGAAGAAAAAAAATACTTCCCCGTAAGAATGTTATTTGACAGTTGATGTGATATTGTGCCATGAGCAGACACAAACATTATGAGCCCAAACACATGTAAGGAATAAGGAATAATCAATGGACGGAATCTGGCAAATGGGCGTGAGAATTTCAGCTTCTTGGGGAGGGCTCTTCCTTACATCTGTTTGTTCCTGTTAGACTGAATTCGGCCGTACGTAACAAGGTTGTTTGTACGTTTTCTAAATCAGTCCATTTTACTACACGTCCAATAGAAGGAAGAAGACAGCAAAAACAAATTGGATAAAAACTAGTTCAACATGTACATTGCTTGTTATGGTAAGTTGTAGAATGGCCTCGGGATTATGAACCTACAATAACTTTTTATACAATACAGTCTTGTCAAAAGTTACGATTTGAATATTTAATCAACACTGATGTGAAGATTTTTTGTTTCTATCTTCATCTCATAAAAAGTATACAAATAATGGTGCATTCAAAAGGGTTCAACAACAGCAGATTTTATGCATACAAACTTCTTAATTTTAGAATTTATTTAAAAAATTGTCTCCACTTACTGCTTTTAAAATGTCTTCTCTCAATTATAAAATTATTCCTTTAAGACAATAAAATGCTACACTTCCTCCTTCCTTCTTCATGCAAAAGGAAATAAAATAGAATAATTTACCAGTTCTGACTTCCAACCAAAGCCAACCAAAATATCCACAGTGCCTTACTTTTATACGTGGAGAAAGTCCTGGCAATCAAAAATCAAGGAAGGGGGTTAAGAGTATAAAAGCAACTAATGTGTTAAAATGGACCATTTTGTGAGATTCTTATGAGCCTTAATTATTAAGACCTCCCACTTTATTAACATCTTTCTAACGTGTAATTAGTCACGTATGTATGTAGCATTGTTAAACAAACCGCATGTTTTTATTTTATTCTTTTACTACTAGTATGAGCATGAACTGCACTGCACTCCACTAATGGCTCTGACCAATACCAACGTATCTGTGAAAGTTTTTTATAAATATTAATTTGATTGTCGTTTTTTGCTGCTATCCACGTACGCGCGGCGGTATGTACATTACATGCCCTGTATAAAAGTGCAACATGTGTGTGCTCCATTGTTGCTTTGCGGTGGTTAAAGAGTTTAGACACATAATCTTGTACAAGATGACTTGCCTTTGTCGTGTTTGAGAAAGACAAACCCAGAAGAGAGCATTAGAACATTCCTCCACACATCAGTAATCACCTCTCGCCACCACCTTCGTAATCAAACCTGTATTTGTACTCTGATTAATGAGTACAGACCACTATTTTCTGCACATTTAATCAAATCTCATCGCCTTGGAATGAGTCGAAATCCACAGTCGCATTAGAAGAGAAAAGAAAATTTTTATTGTTGAAATCTCATGAACAATCTTACTTAGCCTATCTATATGTACCTACGAAGGACTCACTATATACCAGCAACAAGAAACCCGGAACCCTGTTTTGTTGATAAGTCGATCTTCTCTTTTTTCTTCTTAAAGAACTCTAATTACCTTAAATCTCCCATATATTCTGTTACTTTTTATGTCAACCATAAATATTTTTAATATCCACTATTTTTTAGCACATGATTCTGAGAAAAAAATGAGCTTCATTGTAAATTGATTGCGCCTAATGGGATATAAAATGTTAAATAAAAACGAGAAATCTCATGCTCAGCTTTATTTCAATCATCATCGAAAAATTGCTGTTATTTACAACAAAAATCTAGCCTTGTAATCAAATAGCTGTAAAACGTCCCTGCCTCCATCCATAATGTAATCACTAACTACTACGATAGTGTTGTTATAAACATTGATTTTTAACCAAAAAGTTGACAGAAACTGTGTAGCTAGTGGAAGCGCAATCTGCCTGCATTCTCTTACTAATAATTACTTTTTGTTAATGTTAATATGGATTCTCTTGAACGAAAACAATGGGATGGGACAAACAAGAAGAGCGTTATTGTTTGCTTACAATTCAGGACATAAGACTCTAAACAACATTTTGATCGTAATAAGGCAAGAAAAAATGTCCATTGTTTAAAAACTATGCGATAATTAAGACGCTGCTGCGTAAGTATGTTTAGCATAACAAGGAGAGCATAGATCTTACTTTATTAGTTATGCAATTGAGTCAGCCAGCATAAGAAACGGGGAAATACTTAGGTGCCGCCGTTGTTCTATTATCATTATCACTTTGTACTGCGAACAAATTACAAAAGTATTTCGTGCAGAATGGGAATTCAGGGCTTTGATACAATGATGAATCTGTTCCAGTCAGAATAAGAATGTTTCTTATAAAAAGCCGAAGCTTATTGTAAGAAGCATTTTGTTCTCTGAGAAAAAAATGAGTGGTAACTTGGTGAGTGGGTTTGAGTTGAACCACAGCACATCATCATCATATATTTTGGCCTTCAGCAGGGAATTTTTTGGGTATAAAGATTCCTAATGAGTTTTCATACGTTATTATTCATGCACACAGTTTTTTGCTGGCTGGTTACCTTTCCTTGCACATGCTCCATTCACTGACACTTTACATCATTAACCCTAATCTCCCAACAGTGCGCGGTGTGCGCATGAGCATGATCATGATCGTCATGAGCGCCGTATGTATGTGTTCATATCGCAAGGAAGAGGGAAATAATAAAATAATAATAGTAATCCATGAAACAGGACATACATAAATGAACAAAAGAGAAATATTGTGCCTATAAGCCAAATGATATCTATCTTTACAGCATAACAGCATATTTTTATAAATTATAACTGCAAGCAAGCGGCAAATGAATGATGTCCACACTGCACTTCCACCATACAATGCATGGCATTGCTAGAAACCAATAATTGGTATGTCATTTTCAAAGAAAGGCCTTATTCACAATATCCTCTTGAAAAGACGACAACGGTAGGCTTTACACGCAAATATTTCATTTCGACAGATTTTTGTATGTTTGGGAAAGAAAAGGAAAGCGATGAATGTTTACAATGTGCCTTATTATTATTATTGCCATTGTATTATTATTACAACTTTGTTGTAAGTGTTACAAAACTGCTCAGAAGAATCCAAGTGTCAGTTGCATATCCATTACACCATTGTTCACTGTGTACACACACAAATTCTGTAAGCATTTCTCTTTTTGAACTAGGTACAATCAAAAGAAATTATGCATTCTGCTCTTTCAAGAAAAAAATGCTAACAATGAGCGGGTGTGTTAATACACTTTCAAAGATGTAAAACTGCGCATTTGCCTAAGTACACATTATTTTCCGTTTGGCACACGCTAATCCATCAGAAGCTACAGAAAATGTAGAAGCTACAGAATAAAACTTTATTTGACAAACGAAAAATGAAGACTCAACTCAACGAGCGACCTGTCAAAATATTTTTTGTGTTAACTACTTACAAAATATGTGCTTATTTTTTAGATTGCCGAAAATTAGTGAAATTGGATTCAATTTCAGGAGTCCATTTTAGAATGTCGGCAGCCTTCACTAACAACGTTACCAGAAATCTGACGAAAGTAAGAATTGGGTATTCAACAAAGATGATTCTAAATTTCACAATTATTTCATATAAAAAGGTTCAAATGGTATGCACTTATTACTGCATGTAATATTTAGACGTGAAAATTAGAAACTATTTTGTAGAGTGATTTAAAGTTTTATTTTATTTTATTACGAGTTGTATAACAAATGCTATAAGAAACCAAATTTTGCCATTTTGTCATCGTTTTGTCAGTTTATACACCAATTCCTGGAAGATTGATATCAGTACACAGGTGTGAATTAACGCTTGTACTACGATAGAAAATTACAAAGGATTACAGGTTACATACAAAAGTTCCAGGAGAAAAAATATTTTTAAAAAAATACCATTATTGTGGTTAAACAAACTCGGTCACATGCAGTGACAAAAATCATAAATCTGTAAAATTGTCTTTTATTATTTTGTATCTAAAGCTTTTGAAATATAAAGAATACTACATATTTGATCATATGGATTACAATGGACTGTTGAACCCACATAAAATGTAATTATTCGTATCACACCCGGAACAAACAACCAGATCAGAGTTGCTTTCTTTAAAAGTAGAAACATAACTTTCAGGCATTACAAGTAAAAAAATATTTTCATAAATGGACATTGATTTTTCCCCCAAACAATGAAATGCAAACAGCTACAATAAGAATCTGCCTACAATAACAAACAAGAGCATTGTGCATTGTATTAACAAAATGGAGCAACATCTGGGGCATTGTAAGAAAAGAAATTCCAACCTTTTGCTTATAATAAATACAATGTGTTGCTCTTATTGTGTGCTCAACAAACACCACACTGTGTAATACAAATATTTGAGGGCACTGACATTAACAATAACACTGATCTTAATCAGAGTCTGGTGTGCTAATAAATCACAAAATTGTATCAGTAAATCTCAAATCATTCTCACTCAGCCTGTTTCTCAAGAATTTGATAAAAGGGCAGTTTCAAAAGGAAATTATTGGTACATACATACAAACTAACATGGTTTTGTACACTTTTTGTCGTTTATGATTAAGAACACTATTATTATACTTTAACCTACAAAAAGCAGCCTTCCATTTATTATCAAGTTTTCTTTCAAAACCACGAACAAGCACAGATTTTTATTTCTCTGTACTTCACATTAAGAAGCAAAAGCAGCACACAATATTGATTTTGATAATGTATTATAATGTATTAATGCACCACAATAGTAAAGTTGGTGTAAACGTTTTTACTGTATAAGTCCACAAAATCAAATTGTCGAAAAGCATTCATTTTATTCACAGTTCAAACAAGGCACATGGCAGAGCTGAACAAAAGAAAGAAAGCAAAAGATGGAGAGAAGAAAGAAGAAGAAAAGAAGAAGTTCGTAGACATGGCTCATAAATAACGCTGATAATCATCTATGAGGTTAAATCGACCTTCAAATCTGCACTGGCATCCCTAATATATTGTGTAATCGTGTGAGATTTATCATGCCAGACCATTTCTTTTCCCTTGGCTCGCTCTACTCTGTCTCTACCTTTCGAAAGTGTGCATTATTGTTTTACAAACATTGTTTGACAGCTTCTCTTAAAGTAGCCCCACGACGAAATAAGTGAAACCATTAACGCAGCTATATTATGGTCATATAATAAATGATGCTACCATTACGTATGCTTCAAAAAATAAGTAAACAACGCTGAAAATTCAACCGAAACCCCCAAATTGTCTGAGTCGCTCATTCTTATCTCAAAAGTTTACTCTGCATCAACTTCAAAGTAAATGTAAAGCACGGCTCACGGCTCAGACTAGCTCTAGCTGTCCGCAGAATAAAAACGTTCACAAAACGGCAACTAGCCATCAACCCTATAAAGGGCAAAGCGAAAGGGAAAAATGAGATTTTTTAACTAAGTTTTTCCACAGTGAAGCACTTCCCTAAATACTGTATTTTTGATCCCATTTATGGAAACAAGTTTTTTCATCCTTTGTTTGCTTCAGATTATAAATATCGAATATTCTTGAACATTATTTGGGATTTAGTGCTCCAACGCTCCAAGTGACTTCTGCAAGTTGCCAGAAGCAGACGAGCAGACCAATTATTAAAATGATCTTTCAGAAGAAAAAACTTTCAATTCAACCTTGAGCTTTGGCGACTTCTTTTCGTGTTTTATAAATTCTCCTAATTCTCCACATTCATCAGAAAAAGAATGCACTGGTAATATATTATTAATAATAGCAGTCATGGCCGATGTATCTATAATTCGCTAGCTCAAGCCAAAAGTGATTCTACAAAGATTATTGTTGCATTATCTATCACTTCACTTCACCTTCCATCACATTAGACATAATTCATCTTTGTAATAGGATGTGAAAAGAGGTGCACAGAGAAAAAAATGTTTCAATGCCGTTTTGGACTTCGTCTTTTTCAAACATTGTGGAGAATGGAGAACCTGCAGGATTTTTTTGTGCGCTCATCACATTGTTATCATTTTTTGCTCATTTGCTTCCACCCGCTGACTGCGATAATTTAATAATATTTCACGAGAACTAGCAGTAGTGATGTTATTTTATGTTGGCTCATTTCATTCCACAAGGTATATTTTTATTCATGCTTCCTTAACGGATGCACCCATGCAACTCACTTTTCAAAATTATTTCCTTCTTTTTTCATTCTCCTTTTTACCTAAACCGACATTTATTCATTGTCCACTATTTGGCTACGGGAATATTTTTATGACACGTATAAACTAGTTGACTTTTTTACTTCGCTCAAAGTTTACTTTGACATTAACAACGATATTAAATATTTTTCGAGCAGAGCCTGTGGCAAAAACCAAAAAAAGAACTGATGGACTGACTGACTGCATCAGGTCCATTTAGTATTCTTTAAAAATTTGAATTATTGTTACTATTGCTGCCGAAACTCATGTTTATAGGTTTGTGATAGTCCAGTTTACTTTGTTATATTTTACAGGTGAGGAAATGTGAAATCTCATTAACTTCCTCTCCCTGAGAAAATGTGTACATTATTTAAGTTTCAAAGAACCTGATTCATCTTTAGTTGCAAGGTTGTACGATTGTATGTACATAACAAAAAAGGAAATGTTTCACATTTTGTCAGGTAAATACATACATAAGTGCATATTCTGGGAAACATTATGTAAATATGAAAGTCGTAAAACAGTTATTGTTGATTTAAGAAGCAAGTAAGTAAACAGATAAAATGGGACGACAAAGAAGCCTGATACTGATGAAACATCTTTCTAAGAAATCAGAGAATCGGTTTTTATACATTTTCGATTTGAATTACGGAAAGCCACGCGCAGTTATTATAACTTTGGGTTTATAACAGTTTGCAAATACCCGTGATGTTAAATACATCGGAATAGATATTTTTTCACCGGAAGTATCTGTGTACAATTTTAATAGTGCGCAAAACTGTAAACTCAACTTGCAACGTCTAAGTTTCGCAGTTCACAAAAAGAAAATGAAGCGTTCAGTGATTCAAAAGTTAATGCGAATAAAACAACGTTTAAACTTTTACTTCAAAACTTTCATCATCAGCGGCTTTTAGTTTTAAAATGATAAATATACATTGTTTTTAAGTGTTCGGTCGGTGTGGTGCGGAGCCGGGGTGCATGTGGCGTAGAAATATTGTCGTCCATGTAAAATTAATGCATTTGTGCATTCCTGTGCTCAACGGAATATTTACGTGGATATTCAATCAGGATCAGGAATGATGGTAAGTAAGAAAGAGACCTCCTAGATTGATTCTCCTCACCTCCTACCATGATAAAACATTTTATCAGCGAGAAGAAGCAGAGTGGCTCGACAAACTTTTTTCCTTTCTGGTGTGATTATGCAAATGTTTCAGGATAGTCATGATGATGAAAATAATGATGATGATCAGGATGGCCATACACCGTATACTGCTACAACTTCATGGAAGGCACTTGCCTAGTAGTGGATACATGATGCACATTATATCATAGAATGTGTTTATTATGATTCTCCATGAATTTTGTCGGAAAAGTCACCTCCGAGAGATCACTTCAATTTACGACCCATCGTGAAGGGAGTAGGGACCCGACTTGATGGTATTTACCAGTGTTGTTCTTCTTGTACTTGATACTTTCTCACTCACCTCACCACAAATTCCTTTGCTCGCTGTTAGCCGTAAGAAATTTTTAAAATATGTGCGTATTCTCAAAAAACACGTGCACATATTATTTTAATCTATTTAAAATAATTGTGGTATTATGCAAATTTTATCTTTGGTGAGTTTTTTCCTTATCAATAGTAATGTAATAGTAGAAAGTGGTCTTGATTCTTTAAGTAAAAGCGCAACAATGTTTCTGATTAGAAGATTCATGGCTCGATTTTCCACTTTCGGTACGTACACGAATGATTTTCTTTCGTGTTATGTTGTCCACTTTCGGCTTTTCCCGTTCAGCCAGTATAAAGTACCTGTAATTACTGGAATTTCACCAACATTTCAGGATAAATTAGTAAGAAAAATCCACAAAGCAAACATAAGTACGGAATCTAGTCGGGACTCGGGATCATTAATTATTTGTAGCACGAGAGGTAGGCAGATGCGAATAATAATTGGTGTAATCTCAAATAGATAGAATGTTTCGTTTCCAGTTTTTCTCTTTTTGTATCGTTGCGTGTTGGATCTGGGTATTCGCTCAATTCAAGTTTCAGATTTTAAATGGAAGTTTATCTCGACAGTATGGCAGCTTTCACAGCAAAAGAAATCATCAGTATCTACTGTGCGAGCAAGTGCGAGTCGCTTAATGGTAACATTTAAAAATATTTGTCTTATCACTGCCGACAAACTATAAACAGAACTTTCAGATTTGCCAAAAGTGAAGCCCTCAAGTTTACCACAAAATGCATTTCGCCACATAACACTGAAATGCATGGCGTGCTCGCTTGTGATTGATTGATTGATGAGGCTAAAATTAATTTGCGTATAGTAAATAAGCAGTTTTGAGTCAGGCTTTTAAACGGAGCTGAGGACAACCATTTATTATTTTCATTTAGACAGGGAGAGGGACAAGAACATTTGAACAGTACAGTACAAAACAACATAGCACGTGAAGCAGCTTCAATCGTCTCCTCTCATCCCCCTTTCCTTATCTCTTTCTGTCGTAAGTTCTTTTAATTTGGCAATTTTAAGTCTCTCAAGAATTTACCTCCTTCGAGTCGTCCACTGCAGTTTTATAAATTGCCAAGTCAAATACTCAAATTAAGCCTTTCTTAAATGAGCTACGAAGAAGAACCCCATCGACGCCTAAAACAAACTGGTGCGGTCGGCAGAGTAAACGAAGCATTTTATTTTGTGTTAACAGATTTACATATGGACGCATCACGGGATATTTCTTGCAATTCTTGTTGCAAGACATGTCATTTTGTATTTATTGTTCTGATTGCAGCAATTTTTGTTATCAAATGAGTCCTTCACTTGAGTCTTACTTCGATGTCACATTTTAAGCTTTGGCATGGCTTGATGAGAAAAAGTGAACGGTAAAGACATAAAGATGTAAAAGTAAACCTGCAATTATTTTCTCTCCACTCTAAAGAAAATATATATTTCAAATTGATAAATGTTGTCGCTGATGAGCTCCTGTAAGGGGGTGATATAAATAATATGTCATGCATACTATTGTATGTACTCTACAAATAGCTGGTCATATTGGATAAAGTCTTAATATCATTATCATTTATTCTCAAGACCACAATTACATAAAGTAATTGGATTTTATCACACTTTTAATTCTCACAACAAATCAAACAGCTCTTAAAGAGTTACGTTGCGTTCTTTCTTTCTGAAGTCTTGAAAATCATTTGCGCTTTCGTTAGTTGCAAGCAGCAAGAGCAGCCTCGGTGCATTAAAATTAAACAATAATTTACACTCTCGCCGTCAATTTGTTTGATAGGCAACAAAGCAGAAAAATAATTCCAATCAGTACATTGTTCCTCCGTGTATTAAGGGAGAGCAATGCAGTGTACAAATTTTCCCATTTCATCATCACTACATGTGTTCTATGAGTGTTCCATGGTCTGAGTGTCTGAGTGTTATGCCACAAGAGAAGGCAAATAAATTGTATAATATTAACTCTGACAACTGAAAGGAAGACGAAAAAAGGACGAGGCCAATCAAGAAGTGCAAGCTTCAATGTGCCACTATCAAACTTGCAAAATGAATCCACTCACAGAGACAATGCGTAAGCAAGAAACAGAAAAAAGAAAGAAAAGATCCTCGTCGTCTCATTTCTTTGAAAATTTCGATCTTAAAACATAGTAAAAACATGACAGTTCTGGTGGTGTTATGTTCCTCTCTCCAAATCTAAATAAATGCACACATAATCTATCTTTTATGTTTTGTGTACTTTGTCAATTACAATACAATCATCGTCCTCATCCTCATCATCTTTTTGACTTGAAGACTAGAAAGGTAAGATATGATTTACTACGTTATGGATCACCAATTTAAAACAAGTACATATTAGCAATATCAACATAACGATAACATAGCATAACATAACATCATCACCACATCAATGAATGGCCAATCCCACTTTTTCCTCTGAGGTCCAAGAGTAGAGTAATAAACGACGAGCAATCGATTCTCGATTCTTCTTCTTCGTTTTCCTACGAAGAGGAATTCAACAACTTGTTATGTATATTATCGTATCATCGTCAAAAATAGCATAAAGGGTAAAAAGTAAGAGGTTCACCTCATCCCATCTCATTCCCATCTCATCTCTCTTCTTGCACATTCAACAAAACATCAATCGGTTGATCTCCATCGTCAAATGTAGAATCGACTCCATGTTCTGAATTATAATTGACCAAGAGTTCGATGATGACGCTCAGTTAGTTACTTTGCTGAGCACTATAAAATGCACTACATTGTATGTATATAGTTCGCTTTTTATTTTTAACCATATTTATTTCCAAATAGGGATGTGCTCATTGGTGACGAGGATCAAACAGAAATCTTCGACAAGCGAGAAAAATTCTCATCTCATCAGCATGCATGACTTGTATCGAAAAATAGTATTATGTGTTTTTATCATTATTACGAGACTTTTTCAGTATTGCACCACACCACTATAGCCACATTATCCCATTCATTCATTCTCTTGATCAGATCTCCGTTGAGCGATCAGTGAGTGGTCGCGATAATTTTTTCCACTGTTGTTTGTGGCACACATCAAAACTGTTCCTCAGCTCACTCACTTACTCATTCAATTCAAAATCATTTTAAACGCTTGACATCTCCTCTTCAATCGAATTCAGTTTATAGTTCATCATCTAAAAAGTAATAAGTATCCCACAATCACCAACCAACTAACATCCCCGTCATCTCCATCATCCAATCCGAAAGGCGCATACGCCACATCCATACTAATAAGGAAATTGTAAATAAATAGTATTTAGTCTCGATTCGGAGACAAGTGTTCTGTATCATCGAGTTGAGTAAAGTAAAAGAAGGAGAACGAACGCAACGATTGTCGTTGTCTCAGTTCAGTCTCTCTCGTTGTCGGCATTCAAGGATTTCTAATATTATTATTGCTCATGCTCGTCACTACTTTAGCACACACGTCTATTACTTTTCTAATTCAGATTGTTTGCCGAGCAGAGTGATGTGATGCATGATGGCTGGCTAGCTGGCGTGTCTGTCAAAGAGGACTTATTTGATTTGCCATATTGGCAAAACAGCAGGAGAATGTTTGCATATATTTTCCATTACCACTCTTCTTCACCCAATGCAAATCAACGTACGAGCGAACAATGTTGCACCCTTCTGCAATGCAATTGGTTCGTCCCGTCATCCACTTATTAACAATCCTTATGTATTTTCCGTAACACTAAACAAAGTTTAGTGAAGCATTATTTTTTATTTATTATGAATCTAATGCGCCTGTGTCCTGTGAAAGAAGGGAAACGAATTTCATTTCATCAGCATCTTGTCACAAAGTGAACGTGAACCCTTGCCAAGAATAAAAACCACGAACGAATTGTTTTTTCTCTCTCTTGTCAAACTGGCATAAAGATCCGGCAGATTGAAATGCTTGTCCATTATATTATATTCGATCGGTGAGTGACTGAGGTGTGTTAGTAACGCATGCACTGCTAATCTGATCTTCTATTCTTTATTGTTGTCCTTTCGATCTATCTAATCATGTGAATGAATTACAAATTCAGAATACTATTTACAGCAACAAAGTACAAATAACGAAACACGTCGTTTACTCTTCTTTTCCTTTTCATTTCTCCTGCCGTGTGCTGCTTCATCATGTCACACACAGAAGAGAAGACGGATAAGTCGATCATTCATTGACTTGAGTCTTGAGCAGCAGAGAAGATTCGGAGGAAGGAGAGAGTTCCTTGAATTGATGTGTCATGTTTCAATAGCTACTTTTATCACTGATCTCTCTTTTTATATCACAGTGTGTCTTTATTCTTCTTCCTCGTATCTTCTCAAGAGGCGCACAGCATGCACGCGGTACGATTCTTCAGATCATAATAACAACACAACACATCACATTTCTCTTTTTTCCAATGTTGAATTATGTACCAGCGTGTAATGCAATTCATGAGCCGTGCCATGAGCCCTTCTCGTCTTCTTCGATAGCTTGATTTATTTTAAAACTTCCATTCTTCTCCCTATGTATGTTATCGTTGTGCCGTGTTTGTTTGAAAATATACAGTTAAGTGAACCGATAAATAATGTCTTGTGTCTCATTGTTGATTGTGTTTGATGTTTCTCCGTGAAACGTCACGCAAAGTAATAAAAATGGCATTTCTCGAAATAGTTTCTTACAGAAATTCTTATAAAATCTTGATCATTTCCAATTCCATGGAATATGCTACTGCTTTTATGTCTTTCTTGGAAATTCTCCCAGTTTCCAGTGTGGTTATTTCCTCATTGTTATGATTTCGGTTTTTAAACTCTGTTTCCATTAAATTCAGCATTTCTTAATTTTTAATGAGCAACCAAAATAATCAAACTGCTAAGAAAATGCAAAAAAAAAATGTGTTTCTGGTAGATTCATAGTATTCTCGAACTTATTTTTTTGTACTATTCAAGTAAAGCAGAAAATGTTTTGTTTAGATCGTAATCTTGCGGCCACTTCAAAAAGGATGAATGGAAACGGATACGTGTAAATATTTTGGGATTTACTCATTTTATAAGAAGATTTACTACAAAAAGTTCTTTCAGCCATTTATTGCTTTCTACTTGTGACATATTGGCTTTATGTGCTTTGCAGCTTCGTTTCATTTTGTTCTCGAAGCCCGGCTGGCTGTCAGGCAAAGCCGACAGCGTCTATTGAAATAAAAATGCCTGATGCAAACTTTGATAAAATCCGATCTTGATAGACCAATTGCATTGGCTTACATGATCAAAGTTAGAAAAAAGATTTGTTGTAGTGTTCGTACAGCATGCCATTATGATTTAAGCCTTTCGGCTACAATAAAAATATCTATCATCAGAAGCAGAAGATGGAGATCGGTGTGTAAACACTGATATAAAGCTTGTAGCTTCTGTTTAAATGATTGGTAAACTGGATTCTCCGCTTGAAGCATTTAAGCTTGTTTTTCTTTCCCTACTCGCTCTGGTGATGCGCGGTAAACAGCAGCAGCAGTTGTTCTTTGGCAGTGATCAATCCGTATAAAAGAGGTAAAGAATGGGTTAGCACACTGAAAGAGATTTGAATTAAGATACAAATCTAGATCCGTATAAAATTACCGCATTATTACAACAACCAATCTGTCCTGCCTACCGTTTCCATCTATCATCAAAGATACATCTGCTGATAATGCACTCTGTGATGACAAACTGGTAAACCACACGAAAAAATTGAGATTGAAAATCGAAGCCAATAATACTGATGATATTATAGTATGATCAATCAAGTGATTTTTAAAAGCCATTTTAAAAATCGTTGCAAATCCTCAAAAAAGGGTTAAGAGAGTAAAATAAAAGCTAAATGAAAATGTAACCTTCAGTGTCATGTGGTTAATCATTACGAAGCCATTATATATCGACATGATAGTGACACTGACAGAAAAAATAAGCGAAGTAAGTAGCAATGCAGATAAGTACAATGTAAAGGTTTTTACTCATTGGTAATTTTATAAAAATGAATTTCATTGTGTAACTAATGTGTAGATTACGTAAAACCAGATCGATTCAGAGGATTGACAAGCATGAAATGGTAATATCGCAGTGATACTGAGTTAGGTAATAAAACAAGTCTGTGAATGAGAATGTAAAACATAATTAAATGTTCAGTTGAACATCTGAAAAAGGTAAGTTATTTACAAATAAATGTGAGAGCAAGAGGAGAGATCCACGCGTAATCATTATCATTGATGACAATGCAAGCAAGCTGTTAACTGCTTTCTGTTACATTTTTGGGAGGAATGGTCTCACGTCTCACATCACATCAGTATCACACAAAAAGTTGAGGTTGTGCCAGGAGCAGTTAGGAGGGCTAGACCAGAGTATGGTCAGCGAGCCAGAAAAGGACAAATAATATAAAATCACACACAAAACAGTCCCATTTCATGCTCTGTGTGATACAGAGCTGTCATTTATTGCATTGCCGAAACACCTAAAAGCGCCTCTAAAAATTATTCATAATAATGCTACGAACCACTGTTGCATGATATGATTTTGTGGATCTAGAAGGTGTAATAGTAGGATTAGCGGCTTTATCTTTTGCGGACAATGATCATGTGCACATGATGATGCTGATGACGATGATGGTGAAAAGACGAGACAGGATGATGTTTTCTGTTTCTCCCCATTTACATTTATTTTCACACCCTTTTCACAATACGCCTGCATTTTTTTCACTCTGCTTATTCATTTATGTATGTAAAATATAAATAATAAGATGATGACGTTGTTTGATTGTGAATTGCAACTGCTACTTCCCTTTTCATTCATCCTCCCTTGTGTATACAATCATGTTTTCTGGATTAGTGCTATTGAACTTGTGTTATTTGCATTCGGCTTACACTGTAACACAATAATGGCAATAAACTTGCTTCACACCACCTCTTTTGTCAAGAAGTGCTGACCCATCACTTCCATATTATTATTGTAAAATTTATACGTTTCATATCATGTCATCCCAGAATAGGAATAACGCAACGCAACGCACTTTCTGAACGCAAAAACTAAACCCAAAGAATAAAGACTTACAGATCCGTAAACATTTTTAATTACCAAGATCATATTGTTTCCAAATATTGCTTTGTTTTGTGTACATAACATTGAAATTCATTATTTAAAACAGCGGATTGGTAGCGACCGAAGTATTTTCTTATATGTAAAAGCGTTTGTTTACAAATCGCAGCAACTTTCTTAAAATTTGAACTCTCAAAAACTAGTAGTTGATAAGATAGAAGTGTGTGATAAACAGCTTTGAATTTTCATTCATGATTGTATGATTTTTCTTTTGATCTTTATCTTTTCTTTAACTGAGCACTTTAATCCATCAATGGAATTCGATGGCAAGTGAGCGACCGCAGTTTCACAAAAGGGGTTTATTTGGTATGGTTGATCGGGTAAATAAAAGCGAATTTTGCTCCAGAGGTGTGATAATATTGCTTATCAACTTATCACTCTTCTTCAAGAAAGGTAATGATTTGTAAACCGATGTACGGCACGGCAAAGCTCCATAAAAAGATTCAGAAAAAATTTACTCCGTTTTCTACAAAAATTCACGAACAAAGAATTAAAGGGGTCGGCGGCAAATGGTTTTTGAGGATGTACGTTATTATTACCTTATTATTACTAACATCGTGATGTTTGGTTTGTAAGGTGTGTGCTCACACACAAAAAACGTGAGTTAAAATGTAGCATCCATACATCCATTCTTCCCCGATGTGAGTGAAATGATGCACTTTCAAAAAAAATGTTACATAAAGTAAAGTACCTCAGGAAGAACCATAATAAGGGATCAAATTCGTGTTTTTGTAGTAATAGGGTTGAGTTTGAGTTGAAGCAGAAAAAATATGAATGAATGTTCTCACACATACATTCAATTCATAACCAGAATGAGTAAATCTTTCTCAGTTTAAGAATGAATCTTGTCATATTACATTTGTGATAATAAACTCACTCATTTTATCTGAAAAGCAAGATGCTCAGACGAAAGAAAGGATTACCCTCAGAGCTGAAAGGGGTAAAAGTGAAAAGTGGAGTGGTCCATTATCATTTTATCCAGGTATGTTACAAAGTTTTTGGACGCATTAAGGCGTAAAAAATGCGTGGAGACAAAGGATGGCTTATTTACTTAGATTGTGTACAAAAATGTGGCTTTCCATTTGTTCTCCGTTGGCTGCACATTTCATATCACGCGTATGCGTATCACACTTGCCCTAATGCTTGGTCATTATTTTTACTTCGTTTGGAAAATTTTGGGGCAATTCTCTCCATTCACGTTTGTACAAGAAGATGTTGGCCATGCATGCGGGCTGAAATGGGATCTTTCTCAACTGGATGTGTCAAAATCCTCTTTAAGTTGTTTTAAAAGTTTTGTGGTCTACGCTTTTCAAACAGCATTCATCTTCATTCACAAATTCAGGTTCTATGTGCATCCTTTCCTTTCCTAGCTGAATGAATTTTCTTCAGATGTGAAAGTCCTTTGTAAATGGGAAGCTGCAACATTACGTAGGTAAATGTTTATTGCCATGCTGTGAAAGATTAAAATGATTTGGAAAAAATGACTTTGAAAAACTGAAAAATAAAAAATAATGTTATTGATGCTTCACTGAACATATTGTGTGCATTGTATAAAAATAGAACCAAAAATTCATTCACACCTACGCGTAAAAAGGAAAGGATGATAAACTTAAGAAAATCCGTATTACACAAAAGTTGAACTAATTTTCCACTGCTATGCTCCCAATAATCTGATACATTTATTTTCTTTGAATAATAAGAATATTCCGACTTGTTCTTGTACACAATAAAAGTTTTCCTTCTTCCTTCCCTCACACAATATATTTTTTTCTCTGGGGCTATATTAAAGTCCAATATCTCCCGTGAGAAAGTTTTATTTAAAAATGTCTTCAAAGACGTTTTCTGTGGTTTTAACTTTTTCTCAAGGAGCTTTACAAAACTTATACAGTGTGTTGTACAGCCTGTGACATAATGTTAGCGCTTGTTTGAGTTTCGCGTTACCTCGTTCCTTCAGTAATCAAGTAATCACCCTAATTTCGTTCCGCAAGAGATTTGCATTTGATACATTTATAGCTATAATGTGACTATTTAAATAAAGGCTACTCTGACAATTGTGAGATAATCCGTCGGTGTCGCAAAAAAATGAGGCAGGGATAAAGTACGCACTGTGAGTACAGATACTCTTACAGAAAATATGCAAATTAAATAGAATAATACAAACATTTGGGATTAGGTTTAAATTGCTTTAAGTATTTAGTGCATAATTCAAATGAAAGCTTTTTTACTGCATGATGAAGAAACAGAATAGTTGAAGCAAATGGTTTCGGTCAGATTGTAGCCCAAGGGAGTTTTTTGAAAACCATTCAAAAAACAAATGATGTATGTTTATGAATCTTGTATTTGTAAGTAATCTCGAATGTCGTTTGAAACGGCAACTGCTTTTTTAAAATGTTCATTAAGTGTTTAAGACACGGTTTAAAAGGATTACTACGCAATGGTGCCATTTGTTACTAGATTAAAAGAGTCAGAGCTACAATTGGGCAATGGGAAAAGGTTCAGTTCAGATGCAGGATGATCAAATTGGACATGTTATGTATTGCTCATATGTAAAATTGTGTAACCGTTTGAAGAAGACTTTTATTAGACATGCATGCTTAGATTGCTTAATAAATAATTTGCGTAAACGTTTTAGTGCATTGAGAATTCTTGCAAGTATATAATTTAAAGGTTGTAAATATAATAACATTTTATGGGAAAAGGTTTTATACTTATCTTTAATGTCTTAATTTTCAGAAATCCCAACGTGATTTAATACGACACAGAGCATTATCAGTTCGATGAAAATAAACTCTACGATATGCACACAATTTTCTGAATTCAATTACTTCATAAAATCAAGGGGTTCCAAAATGTAAAATTATTATGTAACGTATTAAACTTACTGTCCATTCCAATTTTATAATAATATCGGACAAAACAACTGTAGACGAAACATTGTAACATTTAATTACTTTCTTATCAATTGTTCTCACATTCCCCATGTTAAAATCTTTTATGCGTGTGACAAATTGTAGATATTATTTATGGTGCGTAAAGAAGGCTTCTCAAAGATGTTGCTCTAACTTTTTGTCATTAAAAAGTCTAGAATATTTTTTGCAATTAAATTTTCAAAGTCGCACAACGCAAAGGAATCCGAATCCTTGAGCAGCGTAACAACACGACTTCATTCCATTTTAGTAACACTCCTTGAAGGCTTTTAGCACAGGAAATTTCACAGAGTAAAAGGATTTAACTTCTGAAGTGGTGTCTTCTAAGAAGTGCGTCCTTTCAGTAGAAGAAGCACTTAAATTACAAAACTTCTACCTGTTTCACACTGCACAAGGTTTATTTATGCATACTCTCATTTTAGTGTAATGCACACATAAAAACTCGGAGAGAGAGGGCCCATAATACTCCATTTCTCAATTATGCTCTTTAGACAATCTGCCTGGTGTGCGAGCATGAGAACATTTTGGTTATGCTTATTTACCCTTTGCTTCTTTACTATAAATTTAGCCATTCATTTTTTCGTTCTTGCTTTCATACCACTTTTTGAAGGATGAACGAGCAAAGTGAGTGAGCGAGCGCAAAAGATTTTCAAGTACATAAGTGTCAGTTCGATGGTCGGAAGAAATCTTTGCCGTATCCTTCTGACTTTGTTGACGGAGTGACTGGTTGTTGTGAGTAAATGATTTACTTTGACCAGTCGTTTAATCAGAAAATCATATGGAAAAGAGTTTATGTAAGAGAGAGAAGAGGCGAGGTCGTGTTTGTGGTGGTGGTAGTAGTGGCGGCGGTATTGTTTCCATTGACTTTATGGGAGTTTGTATTGAGTTTATACTTTTACAGCAAATGATGTGAATGACGATAGTATGAAGATTTCCGTTAAAGTGTTCAGATGATTGCACGGTAAAAACTGATTATGAGAGGAGAGACCATCATGAGCTAATTTGATTTTCTCTTTTTGAATAATACCCTTCTCCCGTCGAACTCATCTCACTCACCTCAGTCATCCTAAAATCTAAGCGGTTACTTGAAATTTTAGAATATTATTATGTGTACCTTACAAAAGATAAGAAGTGATGATGATTATGATCGTCGATCGTAATCCATAATAATGATCATGAAGTTAAGCCAAGGTGTATTGTACAAAGGTCGATTTTCTGGTTCTAGTTGATCAGCTAATTTGCTCTGGCTTTTTCTAAAAAACGAAACGATTATAAAACACGTCCATAATCTTTTGGACAATAAAATTCCTTTCCCTTCATATTCCTAATATTCCGAAAAATTCAGTTCACTTATTTGGCTTGCAATATTGCTATTATGTTTTATTATTTTTTATTATCGTGGCAAGCTTTTAGGTCCGAGTTCAGGAAAACCAATATAATGGAGCAACTCATTTTTTATACTTTCTCATTCCATTACAAAAAATAAAAATAAAGACGCTCATCATAAGACAGCCGAAGCAAACTAGACATAATGTGCCAACAGAGCAAGTTATAAAAATACTTAGGCTCATCGTTTTTATTTCTAACTTGTCTCAACAGCAATTTGCATATACAAAGGATTCATAAACCCGAAAATTTTCAAGTTTTTTTTGCTGCTCTCAGCACCAATTTTTTTGGAATAATTTCACTGATACAGGTGAAATTATAGTAAACTGTTGTAAGCATTAAATCTCCTAGACTGAACTTGAACTGTCTCATCTTTTTATTGAGACACGCAAATTGTTTTCACTTCTCAACCGTTTGAAGAGAAGAACGGGAAACAATTCAAAATCTAAAAGGAATGACCGGTGTGATGATAATAATCACACTCACTCAGTGAGCAAAATGCCAAAGCTAACCGACCGACCAACGGGTCAGTCTAGAAAGTAAAGTATGACACGCTTAATGTTCACATTTGAACTTTAATATTCAAATTCACTTAAATTAGTGTTCTTTTGCACTGTTTTCCCTACATACATGCATATTCTGCTATACATGATTCAGATGATGTAGAGATGCTCTTAAATTACCGTACAGAAAAAATAAAGTATCACAAAGTTTTCGGTCCCCACTAAATTCCTTTTTTCATAATCGTGTTTCTCCTTCTTCTCCCTGTTTTCATTATTATAACTTTTGTGGCCGTTTTTTGCTGAGGCTTTAGGTATATATAGTTCGAGAGTGGTCGTGATGTGCCGACGAGAAATCGTGATTTGACCGGCAATGTGGATTAAACATTTTCGGGCGCGAGCAGCTATTGCTAAATTATACACCAATTATTTCCTTATTATTGTTATTATAGGTGCTCCGACATATTTTGCATGGCTCCCTTTATTATCTCTCTCGCTCTCTCTCCGCACTCTTTTTTTCTTTCCTTCCTTTCATTTACTTGACTTTTTGGTGTTCAATTGCTTTTGTTGGCTTGCCCCTTATTTATTCTATTTTCCGACAACGATGATGATCAAGATGATGACGACGATATGACTTTAAAAGATGATGATGGCGGAGTGAAGTGATGAGGATAAAATGACCACGACATCAGTCGATTTGAGCACCTTGAACTATCAACCGTGCAATTGAGCTTGTTCATACAGCGGACTCTTTCTTTACAGATAAAGGCGAAAGAGGATCAAGAAACACATTACGTGTTACGGTCACAATTGCCTGCCCATAAAATGCGTACAGGATGATTTTTACCTCTTTTTGAATAATTTAAGAGAACACAGACTCAGACGCAATACCGTCGTTGCTGCCATATACAACCATCTATCTCTCTTTTACCACCTCTGCCACCAACCACTGGGTTTTTTCCTAAGATCCTTCTGCTTCGTAGCTGAACTGGTTTGGTTTGAGCTTTTATTCTGATTACTTTAAGTAGAATTTGTGGAATTCTGATTGCTTTCGTTGCATTAACTTGTAAAATGGTATTCGTGTAATGAGTGTACTTTAGAATATAATGGATATTGCTCTACAGCAATGTAAACTGTGGACAAAATTGAACGGGAGTTATTTATTCTATTGTAAATTTTTGCGGCGTCTCACTAAATTCTGAAAAAAAAAACTAGCAAACAGAAAACATTCTTGTTCTTAGAAAAATTTACATTATTGTCAATAAAAAGTTGTAGCAAATTAAAATATTTCTTTTAACAAATATGTAGCCCTCAGAAAGCATTTAAGAGTGAATTTTCTCTTCCGCGTTTATCTTTGGTACTTGGTAAATCTTCAACCAGACCAGGATGTTGAAATGTAAAATTCCGTTTTGTCCAGTAGATGTGGAATTTCTACCAAATTCGGCAAAAATTCTTCAATGGACGAGATAAGCTCTCGTAAAGCACATTAATTTTCAATTCTCTAGAGAAGTAGACATTTCAGCCAAGGAGCAAGCCGAGCCACTCATAAAATAAAAACTGCTCGATAAGTATCGCCAGCGAACAGGTATAATCTCAACGTGATCCACATCTAATGATGAACGTACGTACGTGTGTATAATATTTCTTATTGGAATGTATGAATGACTTATTATGACAATAAAACACAATCCCATGCAATGCCTTGCAGCAACTTGGGTGTTAGAAGGGTAATGTTCTTGCGCGCAGCGCAAACTAAATAACTTTGTAACTAACAGGTCTCTGAAAGTTTTTAAGTGGATCTACAATTGAATTGGATGCAATATGGGAATGCAATAATGTCCATGTGATTTTGTAGGTGTTGCTCTTTAACGATTCACTTCAAGAACTTGGCTCATCTCATATAAACATATAATGTCGTTTTAATGGGGAGCCTGCTGGTCCTTTTTATTCTGCCTTTCTCTCAGTGTGCGCTGTACTCATAAATCTGGAAATAAATCAGAATGAAATATTGTTTCAACCTTTTGCTCAACTATACATACAAATGCATACAAGCATAAAGTTCATTCATAGTAAATACGCTGCACATATTTATTATAAGTTATATTTTGCGCTGTTGTCTTGTCTCATGCTTTTCCTTGCCTCTTTTCAGTTTCACAAAGTATTTTTATTATGAAAATGAATACAATTTTTTGCTCATCTTATCTCATTTTTTCCACAAAAGAAAACTGGTGTGTGGTCATTGCAATGTTATTATTTCAAATTTTAGAAGAACTCATTTAATTTCAAAATGGCTTCAAGAGTAAATGGATTTTTCCTTTGAAGCTCATAAAACCCTATGAATATATAAATTGTCGATGACGACGACGACAACGACGGTGGTGGTATCTGCAAGAGAGTTAACTTTTGTGAGTTAACGCAGAGAAACGCCTTTCTCAAAGTGAATGGAGGACCCAACGAGTTACCAACTGAGGGAAGTACCCAAGAATCCGTGCGCGAGACTTCTCGTGACATGCAACTAAACTAAAGAAAGGAGGCTAGAATTGCTCAGGTGGTACTTGTCGCCCCTTCAGACCGACAACTGAAAAGTGTTTTTATTTGCACAATGTGAAGCCTCTACTTACCTATGTGATCTTGTAAATTTTAACGAACTGACTACACACATAAACATACTACATAAATAAAAAGACAAGTCAGAGTAGAAAAATTTCACCGAAAATTCATTTAGTGAGACAGAGAGAGAGAGCAAGAAAAAGAAGAAAAGTCCTCTTCTCTCGAAACTATTTTGCTAGCCAGCATGCAGTAAAAGAGAAGAGAAAATATATCGTTTGTCATAAATTGTTACTTGTTCAGTCCACTGTGAGCGAGCAGAGAAAACAGCTCATTCATAAAAAATAGTTGGATCATACGAAGAACGTGGAAGCGTGAATGACTCCCTAACGTTGTGTGTGGTTTTCAGCAAATCATACTAATTTGTTATCTTGAGTGCAATTAGCTTTTAAAATCTTCCCATTTGTATAAAAATATGCAAATAAGTCATGCCGAGTAAAATGCATGAGAGATGGAATCCCACTACCAACCACCTCTCTATTGTTATTATCACTATCGCTAACAAACACACTATAAAAATATGCTTTATTGACTTATGCACTGAAACATATTGGTAATAAAGCTGCAAGTAATCGATAGCTAAACAGGTCTTTCAACAACAAAATACATAATGGTAATAATAATAGGTAATTTAAAAAAACAAAAAGCACTTGAATATAGGCAGATGGACATTACATGTACAAGTATAAGGCATGGTGATTGAATTAATTAAAACTGTCGTTCGTTGGTGGTTAATATATCACCAAGTTGTCAGCACACGAGTCGTTTTTGTTTTACAATGTGATTTATCACAGTTGAAAACCATAT
This sequence comes from Cyphoderus albinus, assembly GCA_021029165.1. Taxonomy (NCBI): domain Eukaryota; kingdom Metazoa; phylum Arthropoda; class Collembola; order Entomobryomorpha; family Paronellidae; genus Cyphoderus; species Cyphoderus albinus. The sequence goes on along the minus strand of VYYJ01000602.1, from coordinate 26,641 downwards.
TACGTGCCTAGTCAAATATACATTACCGAGCAACAGAGTCACACAGGATTTTCTCTACAAATTCACGATTTCCACCTTAAAAACCAATTGAAGTCTATTGAAGTTTGTAGTTTAAAGCATTCATGCAACATGGTCACTGTCCGTTAAGTACGGGCTGTTGCATACTAATTACAAAATGGAATAAAAACTAAGTGTCTATTCAACTATAAACGAGAGTAAGTATGCAAAAAATGTTTAAATACAAAAAGAAATCTAGCATCTTCGAAATTTATTTCTTCTGGTCAACTTGAGTTTCACATGGGTGGTATAAAATGTACACCTTACCATGAGAAAATGGGTGCTCCTCTCTGGTACGACACGACACGATCGTTTCAATGGGAGTAAACTTCATGGAACCGAAAGTGGGTTTAGAAAATAAAAATTGCCATTCATGTTTTTACAATTTTTAACTTCTTCTCTACCAGTAAATATTTACGAGACCGATTGAGAATAATGTGTAACATTATGATCTCATGTAATACCCTAAAGTGGTCACATTCATGAAAATTATTGTAGTAACTGTAAACTGTAAAAATAATCGTAAATTGTAACAGATAAAGTGCAGTCTGCAGTGAAAGAAAAGAATGATCCATTTCAGGGTGCAACAAACCAACCAAGGAATATGAATTTTTTTTATCGTAAAAGTCCACTTTATTGTGTGACAACAGTCAAAAATTACTATTCAGCAATAATATTTCTTTTGTAGAACGACGATGTAACTGAAGCAATAAAAACCTTCGGTAAGGTAGGTGCTTTTCATCTCTACGTCCGTTCTCTGTGAGAAGTAAAAGAATTATTGTTTTACCTTCGTTTTTGATTGTATGCGTGAATAGCAATAAAAGTTAAAAACACGGATTTTTCTCTTGTACACTTTTCATCGAAAAAATTTGACGGCTTGTTCCACAACATTGTTATCAAATTTTCCGTCGTCATCACCCGCCTCGACATGGTTATAGCTTAGAGGAATCTGTTCAGGCATTTACTGCTTTCTTATGGATCAGGTAACACATCTTGTCCATAACCCTAATAACTAACCAACCTCCATCCATGGCATTCTGGGGTGATGATAACTATCCAATCGAGATAAACACTGCAGCTTTATGCATGTATGAGCAGACCTATTCTTGGAGAAAAAATAACCGACAATGAGATTTTATGCTGTTTTCAAATAAACCTGTGTTGACATTTATTGCTCATGTATGCTCATTTACTTTCCTCCTTTTTCACTTGAGCTCATTTCACCGGGGAAAAAGGTGAACTCATTAAAAAGTTTACGACGCTGGTTTAATGTGTTTTCACAACAAAAGCGGCTCTCTGTCTGCTCTGCTCGGCTCTGCTCCATGAATGTCAGAACTTGCTTGAGAAAAATAGATGCATGGTTGTCTGATGCTTCGTCTGACGTGAGATCAGCGACGGAACGGAACAACGCACGGAACATTATCGAGCTGAGCTACTCCAGTCACTCGCTTGCGTATGATGTACCTTCGTCAAACATTATTAGCTATAAAGATTCACAATTCAAACTTATTTTTACCTGTGGGAAAATCGAAATAATTCTGTGCATGAATGATTCGTGTTCTAAACCGCTCCTGGCATAAAGGAAAGCACTAAAATGTCTTTGGTTCATGTTTTTGAACCAGATATAAAAATTTTAATTCAAAAGTAAACCCCAAAACAATTAAATTCCGGGTCACTCAGAGGAGGACTACGAAATATTTTCTACTCCACTTCTCTTTAACGTAAATTGAAGAAATTAAAAATGTTCGCACCCACAAGATCAAGCTTCAGTACCTTTTGTCTTAACACAGAGAGAAGATCGCATTACTCATACTTTGTGGTATATTTTGCAAGCAAACAAAATAAATGTCTACCTAAAAAGTGTTGGTTACCGACTTTTTCGAGCTTGTCTTAATGATTTGAAATCTGATGAGATTCTTCTTCTGGTACATCACCATCACCAAGAAAGAAACCAAGCTCGGAATATAATTATTATTGCGTGCATTTTGAGTTCATTTCTCATATCAGCCTTTTTTTTACAAAAGAACAAATCGTGACTGGCTTTCATGAACAGAGGTAGAAAAAATTAACAGGTAAAAATGATTGTCTCTTTAAGTTAACAAATTAAAATTTATCTGGTTGGAACGCCTTCTGTGTGAGTTTTTGAAAGTTTACATTGTACACACTTGTTGAAAAGTTGTACTTATCAGAATGAAATAGAGAAGACATTTCTGGGGAAAACAGAATTTGGACTAAACCATTTTTTTACCAATGAGACGATTTTTACAAACAGAAAGTACTTTGTTGCAACTAAATAAACGTTTACTATTTGGGTTGGTTGTTCGTAGATTTCGCATTCGTACTTTGTTTGAAATAATTCATTTTTCAGATTTTTGTTTGTCAAAATAACCATAAAACTTATCGTGCTTAAACAAACCTGACAGTATTTTATTTTCGATACGTCCTTCGACTAAATTAATTTCTTCTATATAGCCACACACACTTAAATGCCGTCATACATTAAAAATGTCAATTTACTGGCTGCCCTGAACTATTGAAAGCCGGGCTTTAGTTTTTTTAGAATTTGGGTAAGCCATCCAATAGGGACCAGTACACAGTATTTTGGCCATTGTGAGTTCTTGTTCGTTTTACTTAAACGAAATAAATGAAACAAGGTTGAACGATGGAACTTTATGATGACGATTATAAGAATAACTTACGTTTTTATTCCATGACGCTTTCATTTGAAAAATGAAACCGACCAAACCAGAAAACCAGATTATACAACACCACTAAATAGTCGAATAAAGCCACTTGGCTACCTGATCCATCGTTTTATAAAGAGTATTACATCATTCCATAATGTATCATCAAGACGATCGGCACGGCACCACACATATTTTTACCCACAGAACCACAAGGATAACAATCTTTTATAGATAAAAAAAAGTAGAGAAAAGCCATATTGTTACTAGACTGGTTACTTCTATTCTAGAACATTATCTAGCCAGTTCAAGTCAGAATAGTAATAATTATTATCGTTATGTTCATCATTATCATATACCAATTCTAAATTCAAAAAGTCAGAAAATGCGCTCCTCCGAATGTAATGTTTTATTTTATTATGCATATTACAAAAATATGAAAATGTAGAGTGAACCATTTGAGAAGTAAAAAAGCAGACCAGAAAAAAAGAAATGACAGAATTAAGGATGACATTTAAGAGACCATGCTGTTTTGGTCTGTCCTCCCATCTCTTTCCAACCTGAATTATATGATCCACAAATTACACATTCCAACAAAAAATCCGGTGCCCAACCTACCTGTTATTATTTTTATGCCATGTTTTTATGCACTGTGTTAGTTCAAGTTCTGGACGAATCAGAATCTGAATCAAAAGCAGAACAAAAAAGTCAGCCTGAATAAAAAGGCTCGAATCTCCAGAAAAGATTTCTTGCCAGATAATTTAATAATAACATGAAAAGAGAAAGAGATAATAACGATGCTGGTGCTCACTCATTCACTCACCTACTGAGCTGCTGCTGTATGAACTGGATATTACACAAAACTAGATTTGTTCAAGAATTGTAAATTGAAAAATTACACGTTTACTTAAAAAGTAAAACTTTTGTCCGGTATATTTTCTAAGATTAGTCAAAAGTTTTGTATGTGACAAAAACGATAATCCTTTTGTGAACGTCGATTTCTGTATTGTGGGTGACTTCTCCCATTTTGCTTTGTACTGTACCTTACAATGGGACAATAACCGAATTCTTCATTTATTCAATATTTGATGCCAAACACAAACTGGATTTCGTAAACATCTCAACAAGAATTTCTGTTAATTGCATGGATTTTGCATTCCACTGTGTTGTAATTCCTCTATCCTTGTGACTCTTTGAAACCCAACTATTTTCATTTTCGCTTTCTTAACTATTATTAAACAAACAACTGGAATGGCTCCTGTCTACTCTGCTCAGACTTGCCTTTCCATTAAGGTAATTTATTGAGACTTCCAGCTTACATTTTACCCCGTGATGACAATTCATTCATGTCTAAACGAGTTGGAAGTGTCAACTAAATTTCCCCATATTATGGGCAACTTTGACAGAAATGATGCCGTCAGAGTCTGACCACTGATATTTACTTCAAGATTCACTTTTTGGACGAAATTTGACCTGTCCGTAACCTGATCATCTACTCGTGACTGCGGTAGAAAATCAGTTTTTCAAAATTAACATTTGACGGTAATGAGAACGGTGAGCTACTAACTTTTCACTCACATGCCAGACAAAAGTTACTCTATGAAGCTAATGCATGCATAGATTAATTTGAATGTGTAGATTCTTGCAAACTGAGCAACAATTTACCATGGACAGAAACACCTTTATATTTTGTTTGTAAGATGCAAAATGCAAGAGTTTGGTAAAAATTTATTCAAGAACAGCCCAAAGGCTAGTCAATTCATGTTCTCCGGTAAGATCAGCATGTACCAGAGTAAAAATATTTGAATTATGATTATAACTCGTAGCGATGAATTGGTAAAATGATTTAGCATTGACATTGAGAGTTTAATCGAATTATTTTTCTGTTCTCGTTCAGTCGTTACATTTGTTACAATTGTTGAATGGGAAGATTAATGGCAGGATTTGCTGATAGAAAAGGAATATTGGGGCGGATCATGCAAAAACGAGAGCACAAAACTACAAATCAGACTCTTCTCAGTGCGCTTGTAAAATGTGAAATTTCCGCCCCTTGATACAAATGGATGATACGGAGATCGTTCGTCACCAGGAGCGTTAAGTCATGATGATGATGCAACATTCTACTCCAGTTCGACCATATCTTTGAAATATTTTATTTCGAAATCTGAACTGTTTATCGTTGCCCCTATAAGAATGTGAATGAAACTAGTGTTAAAACCTAATTTGTAAATTTATATAATGATGAGCGGCGTGATCATTTAAGATTTGTGAGTGTGGAAAACCTCATTTTCCGTATCTGTCATTGAACTTCATATTTTTTGCAATGCAATAGCTCTAGTAGTAACTAGTTAATTTTACTACGTTTACCTGGCGTTCAAACAAAGTTTTAAATGATTGAATTGTAACATAAGAGAATATTTTATGTCTGCTAAATTGCTATACTGCTAGTGTAAATGTATTAATTCTAAAATATTTTCTAAAACTAATCAAATAATATGAAAAATAGCACTTCAAAGTGCCGGAAATTATAGTTTCCAAAAACATAAATTGCAGTAAAGACTGTAGAACACAGGTTTAATAAAACTGTCAAATCTTAAATTATATGCGGTTTAAAAGACAATCGACCTTGTTATTAAATTTTTTAATATTCTTTAAATAAAATAATAACAGTGGATGCATGATAAAGGCAAAAATATATAAAATATTAATAACTGTAATTTTCACCGTATAACGCTAATGAACAAAAATTAAGCTGTGAAAAGCAATCTTTGTTCATGAATTGGTGATTAGATTTTCAATTATACATTTTTATTGGAATTGTGGAGAGCAACTGTCTTTCAGAAAAGAAAGGGAACGAGCAGTGATTATACACTACAATCAAGCGATTTTAAGTAGCCTTCGTTTTCTTATGATCTAGGCACGTTCTTTCTGCTGACGATTGACGAAGATGAGTAGTAAATTGTTATATGTTGGTTCGTTTTTGTGCAACAGCGTCAGACCAGATATGACAATGATGAGATGAGGGCCATGAGATGAGACGTGGGAAGACAATGTGATGATTCGTTTTCTGATTTGCCATGTTGACTTTAACATGACGACTTTGTGTGTCTATTCTGGTGTGTGGGAAGTAAGTGGGAAGGTGTATGAACCGTATGAAGGAACAAGAACGCCAGCTTAGAGCGCAAAATGATAATAGGTTATGCTAACATTACAAGTGTAGTAATAACATTCCTCCTGACAAGGAGAATAATTGTTGGAGTGAATGGGGAAGAGGAGGGATTGAGAATATTAAATTAACACGTGCCGACAGCTAAATTACAAATTACAATGGCCGCCTTTAATTAGTCCCATTGGCTACAAAGTTTTTTAACAAGTATCATTGTGTATCATCATCGTCGTCATCATCTTAATAATCATCAACGCGACGCATCACAAGATCACTGTTTCGTAGTCTTCTTATAGAAATGCACTATTGTATTATATGTAACTTAACTTTTCGAGTCTCGTATTATAATTATTTCACTCAAGTCGCATTGTTCTTTTACAAGTTCACAGTTCAATTTCGGCCGAAGCCGAAAAAGATACAAATTTGAAGCACGTTGCATTGTTGATTGTGCTCAGAGCTAGAGCCAAGCCGAAACCGATATTATGATCATTATGAATGATGCCGCAGCAGCGATCTTTTTTTAACAATGCTTTACTACACTAATCTTAATCCTCTGAGCAAAATTCCACTGTCAGTTTTATTCTTTTTTAAGATAAATTAATTATTTTTCACAAACTTCTATCATGTTGGTATTTGTTCTCAATTAGACCTGCCAACATATCTATGCATCAATTTAGCTTTATGCGGCTGTTACATCCACCAAACTGTATTATAATATAGAGAACAATCCGTCGGCGTCCGTTCTTGGTGATGATGAGTGCATTTATAACAATGATCTTGAGTGAATGATATGATATAAAAGAAATAGAAAGTACCATTCTGTGACTTTCATGTCCCTGGATGTTCGAGAAGCAGACTGTGTTATTAATAGTATTAAAACCGGGATAAGAATATCAATTTTGAATTCCATATCTCCACATTCTCCTTGTCACAGCTAGAAGGCAAAAATGGATCATGTATCGGATCAATCATAGCTAACAAAAGAGCCGAGGGAGAACAAAACAATGATACACACACTCACTTGTTTTGTTATCTTGTGAATGTAACTGAGCATGAAAATGCCCTAAAACCAAAAGTCCACATTCAGACTTAATATCAGCGTCGTCATCTCGCCAGCTACACGTATACATATATATCTAGATGCATGATTTGTTCGAACCAGAAGTTTAGTAGATTGCCTACTACTGTGATGTATGCATTTACTATTACTATGCAGTATAAAAATTTCATTATTTAATAAGCATTTAAAAGCACTTCTTCATCGTTTTTTATGAAATGTTGCCTTACATGCAGCAATAATTTTTCTTCGGTCGCTGTTTTACAGGTTTGGGACAGTCGGTGGCGCACACGAATCTTTCTTCTCTGTCATATTGTCCTCCTATTCATTGGATTTCTATTTACTGGCCGGAGTAATTATTTGTGTACCTGTATTTTTACAATCATCCCAGAAACAGAAAACTGCTTATTATTATTATTATTATCTCTCATCTCAGTATCCAAAAAAGAGGCTACTCTATTCTACATTATAGACAATTACTTTACAATTTTTTAAAGTTGTAAAGTGAAAAAATCTTGTCCCACGTTCTACTCCGTCCTGCTCTACCCTGCTGATTATTTTCCTATGCAGCAAACAACAATAATAAAACTAGACTGCTCCGCTGGCTATTGATTACTGTCATTGGATCGGGAGACAATAATAATGCAATATAATACCAGACCAGAACAGAGCACGCCATTATCACGGCTGAGGCTGTTTAGCGTGACAATCCTTGTAAACGATTTTTTATGTTATTTTAATATTTTCCTCTCCAATCCTTCACCATCAGAAAACACACTGCTCCTTCAAGATTGACAGAACAAAGGACATGCACACATTGCGTCTTGTGACGTTGCGACAGAAAATATCTTCCAAATCTACCATCACTATCAAGAGATGCCACTTTTTCACTAGTTATAGACAGTCATAGAAATTCATGAGGTGCTTAAAGCCAGAGACACAGACAGAACTAATGGACATATAATAAGTGCCATACTTCATTTAACTCATTCATTACTTTTTTGCAAAGTAAATAAACTTCCGAGGAGAATACAATGCAGTTGCATTGCCTTGCTTTAAGTGCACAATGTGTGAAGTATTCATGTTAGGCAATTAAAATTAAACGAATTCTAACATTTTACTTTGGAAATTTAATGGGAATTCATAATTCATCAGAGCAATGAATTAAAAAGTGTAATGCATATTCATGAGCGACCACCCTCTACATCAAAAAAGTGTGGTGTTATCACGAACTGTTTTCATGTATACGAGGAAGAGCCACCAATTTACAATTAGTCTGGCACACAATGTTATAAATATTATTCTTTATTAAATGTAATCGGAGAGAGCATGTACCATGTGCTTTACTTTACATGCATGTGCAAAGATGTTGTATTGTTTAGAATTTGATGGTAGCACATATATTCATATTCATAAAACTTTTTTAGTTGGTTCGAAGAAAGCGTAAATCTGCTCGAATGAGAAAGGAAGATTTTTTTCTTTGTTCACTGCTGTTTGGAATGGAACAAGTTTAGAAGAAACTGGTAAGGCACAAAACATGAAAAGTAGCTGCTTTGTTGTTACACATCGCATCGTCTTCTGTCGTATAGGTATGTAACTGCACGCATTCATTTTTCGTTTCGGACAAGATCTAAAAAATTGATGTACAATACTGAAAGGAGCAAGTAGAAATAGAAAAAAATGGATGAGAGAAGAGGAGCTCAGCAGAAGCTGTAACATCAGCATGACAAGATGAGTAGAAATATCCAAGACGTAATCACGTTTTTTGGGTAGGGTCAAAGGTTGTGCTCATCTCCAGCTGAGCAATACGGACTCTGACTAGAGAAAAAAATTGTATTCGAATCACGCGACTTCTTCTTTCTCTTATTTTCACACAGGGAAAATATAATATTCATCCATCCTGTCCATCATTGTTATTTATTCATTGGTGAGTAGAAACTTTTAATAAGCGATTAATATTACAGTGAACTTTCAAAGATAATATGATCCATGTATGAGCCCCTGCCCAGATTTGAGCGAGATTTTCCCAGTGCGATATTTTTCAGTTTTATTCAGATCATGTACGTTACGATCAAACAACAACACAATTTTACGGCATTTAAGGGTTTAGTTAGTTCAAAACATTGAGAACCGAGTCCCGTGTCCAATAAATGTATCCCTGCACGAGGTACAAAATGATCGACTTCGGCTAGAAAGACAGAACAACTTTGTGTTATTCTCATTTTATTGCTTAATGTCTCTCTTCAATCTCCAATGCCAAATACCCACTTTGCATACTATTGTTTTTTCTGATTCTTACAGAATATGTACAAAACCACATTTTTAGGACAAGTGGAGCTGAGCTGGCCGGAGATCGAATAAGCCGCGACACATTGCAATACATTATACTTTGCTTGATGTTCGAAATTAGCATACCCACTAACCTCGTGATGATCACTGTCTACGGACTGGCGTGCTCGAGTAATATAAATGAGAAGCTTCTTGGATGATTTCGTGGCGATGAGAATATTGTGAGAAAAATAAATAATAATAATAATGAAAAATGAAATTGTGAAGTTAATGCAAGTAAAGTATACTAATATTATCTCTCAGCTCTACCGGACTGTGTGCGATATTCTTGCGCCATGACTCTTTTATAATTTTTTATGCTTTTCCAATTTTTACCTCTTTGGCTCCAAAAATCTGGTTTTCAAGTTTTATGTGTCTCTTAGATCCTGCTGAAGTTGCATGTTTTACGGAGAGGAGGATATAAAGAAAAAATTTCTAAACGTGATCTGTGGATTCATAATAGGGGCAGGGTGGGGTGAATTATTGCCATCTACAGTAATCCAAGGTGAAGTGGTAAATATCTTACATGTAGCTTTTCTCAGTAAATAATACATCAAACACGATTATTTCAATTAATACAGGGCCAGCTATGAAATGCCCATTCTACTTTATCATGGTTTGGTCTCTGTACCAGATTGGAATCCAGAGAAAAAGCCTTTAACTTGCAGACTTTGCATAAATGCTAATTCTTACTGTGACTGTCAGCGTCAACTTAGATACAATCTGCCACTTTACTTCTGACTGTGACTACGAAAGAAGTTGCTGAAATGAAAATAAAGTCTCCTTTTGCTTCTGTTTTACCGCTTTATTTTTTCAGAAATGTTTTTGAAAAGAGAAAGTCAATTTTAAGAGAATCCAACCTCACCATCCCTTCCCCTGTTTCTCTCAGATGTCCAATCAATCATTAAGCCAGCAAGTGGGAGATATTTAATTAGCATTACTTGACTTGAAAAGAGGTAGTGCGATGCGTGGAATGAATACGATGCAACTCTAAACAATACAGCAAATGAAAATTAGCCACAAAACAGAACAAGAAAACACAAACAACCTGAAATAAAGGAGCTGGAAAATGAAGGGTGAAAAATCATTTAAATATTAACATGTTTTATTTACCAACCGTGTCATTATAATTATTATAATGCGAAAATTGATCTTCTTTTCTTCAAAGGCGCTGACCGAAACCTCACATCACATCGCTGCCTTTCTTCCTCGAACAACTTCATGTTTATGTTGCGAGCTTGCTTACAAGCATAAATTTTTATCCGACTCGATCGTAAATCCCAAAAAAATGTATGCATATTCTAAGTCATATGGGCTTTGCAAAGTCATAAATCGGCAAGCAAAACTCGAAAACTTCTTGCCAAATAGAGGAATAATTACTGCCACAGTATTGCAGTACAATGCTATACGAATCATTCGCTCTTCAATCCAACTGGTAAAGTATAAGCATAAATAAAAGCGTGATCTTTCTTGGGAGAGACACAAACTCTTTCTCACTGACTAATGGTTAGTGAGTGCCGAATGCTACCCATTACCCATTGTCGAAGAGAACGGCCTAAGTGAGTGAAATTTGCAAGTAGTTAATACGTAATCATAATAAGTAATAATAATAATAACAGATACAGATTTGAAGTTACAAAAAAGTAAGCGAGTGAAGTCAAGCGAGTCATTAATATTTCGAACATTAAACACACCTGAAATAAAAAATTGGACAAATGTTTGCATGCTCTGTTAAATGGTTTTATGAAGTGATTCCCACGACATGAATATGCATATTACTCAAACAAATATCCCATAATACAGCTACATACATATATTGATCCTATTCTGTTACTCGTATGTACCTTAAAATTTACTTTTGTCTCCTTGCTTTTCCTTTCCTCTGTTCCACTCTCAAGGACTCACGGTGATTTCCCCCTCAGCAGAGCAGATCTCTAGATTACTTTTGCTTTTTTAACTACCTTCCTTTTCCACTTCGACTTATTATTGTGCTATGTGCGGTACCATTTTAACTAACAAAGCCGAGCCATGCTTCGGCTACGAAAGACCTGCAATGCAGCACAGGCAAAAAAATGATATGAGAAGGCAAACAGTTTATGGAAAGTGCTACGCGCTTAAATGTGGTTAACTGTTTTTTGGCATTCTCAAGTAGCTCATAAATTCATCATCCACTCAACAACAGAAAAAGCAATCTGTGCGATACGTCTCCCTTGAGTAAGTGGACATTAAATCAATTTTCAATTAAACCACTCACCTACAATCTTTGTAAAATTTATTTATGTGAATAGGAAGGAATGAACCAGCTAACGTACAGAGCCTCCTTTTCTAAACTTGATTAGTCCATTGAATAATAATGTTATCACTTTTGGAATTTCAAATTTAGGAATAGTCAGAATAAGGTAATGGCAATTCATAAATAACAAATGAACCGTCAAAAGTTTCAATATAAAGAAGAAAAGGATTCGATCTAGTCTTGTACTTCATTTGATATTTATCTGAGTTTTCTGCTACATCTATTGACTGCATAGTTTTAAGCCATATCTCACATTCCAAATTCCCCCACACCATCATTAACCACCAACCATAATTTTTCAATAAAAATTTGGTAACTAGTTTAGAAAAAGGTTTGTATTTCTTGCAAAACGATTATTTACTTTTTGCCACTTTATAAATTGCCTTGCTTTCTTATCTGTAAAAAATCTCATAAAAACAGCTCGTACACACATTGTAAAAAATGAGGTGAATTAATGAATTTTTAAATAGTTAGACGATATGCTACCGTGCTAACTGGTATTTTTTTACTTGAGGAGGGGGGCGCACGCATTATTAAAACAAATTTATCATTTTTTGGAAAATAGATAATTTGTTGAAATGAAAATTCATGTATGAAAAACTATGCACATTTATTATTAAGTACCAACCAAACGAACAGTCGACAACATCTTTTCGTTTTTAACATGTCACACTTTTCAATAACACGTGAAGCATGTCAGGAATTTGAAGGCCAATTTACGTATCTACATAACTTATGATTCAGCAAACCGCGCTGTAATTTTTATGCTAAACACCAGTTGTTTTATCATTGCAATATTAGTGCGAAAGGTGTACAGTCGAAGAAAGCTGGGAAACAATATGTTAATAGAGGAGCAAGAATGGAAACTAGGAAAAGCCATGAAGTCATCGTATTAATAAATTATCACATTTAATGGCCACTCGTCGGCAAACTCTTATTCCATGATTGAGTAATAGTAATAGAGTAATAGTGTACCAATCAATTGATTTTGAAGGTTCGACTAAACTGATTTCAGTTTCCATAATTGAAACATAATTGAATACATGCGGTGGATCGCAAAATATTAGAAACCAGCATTTTCTTTGCTGTTCTGTTGCCCACACAGAGTTGGATTTTGTTGAAGAAACGTTGGAAGACTTTGCTTCGAAGATTTCTTTCCGCCATGTTTGGAATACAGACTTAAAGAACTCAAAGTGAATATACCTACGCGACATGACATGATATACAAGCTCATAAACATTTAAAGTTGAGCAGACCGACAAAAGCAATAAGTCAAGTATAAATTGTTCCTTGAAGAGAACATAATGAAACGCAACAACTCCCATACACCTTTCCCCCTTTTGCTCGACATTTACTCGTAGGATGCAAATTGATTTGCACCAGATGGTGGTCCACTTTTATGTCCTGAGTTTTTCAAATTGGGTAAAGACAGGTAATCAAACTCTTAGCGTGGGTTCTTTCGGCTTATCCTAACCCAAGAAAAAGAAACCTTTCAACCTGCCCCATCTAAAGCAAATAGCCTTTCTCTTCAAGAACATTACCAGAAATTTACATAGGGGAAGACCAGAGCAAAGAACTTTCTGGAACATAATAGAAATAGCTTTTCATTTTTTACAAATATTTTTTTATTTCCAGTTTTACTATTATTTTATGCTGCTGTGTGGTAATGGAAAGTAATTATTTTACGTGTTTAGTTATGGTATTCATTTTTTTCCAATGAGTATTTCATTCTAAACAAATCCAAGGGAAGAAACTTACTCGCTTTGAGATTTCGTTCGTAAAAGAGTTATAGGAATGTCGTGGCAAAATGCTCTCTGAAATTGTTACAAAGCGTGTATTAAATCATATCGGAGTGTTATGGACATAAAAACTGTTCTTAAAAATTTTGTCCTTTGCTTTCCCGCTCACTGTTGGATATCACTTTGTTGGATAGCTCTCGGTTTTCTTATTACTAATATAGCGATTGAACTTTTCAACTTATTTGTTTCGCTTCGCTTCTTTCAAACTAGCCACACTTAGACTTCGACCATCCTCTAGAAATATTCATACTCTACATTCAAGGAGCAGCGTTTCAATTTTGAGTTTGAAAAAAAATGAAAAAAATGAAGTAAGCAAAAAGACTCTTCTCTAAGCCGTAGAGGTGTACAAAAAGTCGTCCTCATAAATACATCCAGTGGAAGGTGATAAATAATATACCAAGTGCAGTGAAATGGCACAAATGTGAATTTTATTGTTATAAAATATGAGAGGACATAAATAAATAGCTCACGAAGAACTTGGTAGTTCAACCCATCTGCAAAAACTGGAAACTAACGAAACCTGCGTCATGTCAGGTCGCGGAGAATTTAAGAGAAACAGAAATTTTATGTAGCAAAGTAGTAAAAATACACTGAACTGTACCGGTCAATAACAAAGCATTATGGACTTTCTGTGAATTCTCTAAAAACCAGAAAAATAAGCAATTTTACAAATCCTAAGACTAATCTTCTAAATAGAATACGCAAAATTATAATTTTGTTTCTGAGATAATGTATACCGTACATAAGTAAGACATCCGATAAAACATTTCATTTTATATTTTTTTTGTATGTTCATTTAAATTGCAATGCTAAAAGTCTAAGTATTAAAATCAATCACTGCTGAGCTTGTTATACGACTGTCTTGTAGTAAGGAATCGTGAAATGTTTAAAGATCAATTCGGCCGCCTGCAATTTCATCGAACGTGTTCAGCATGTTCAGTCTTCAGCTTTATCTCTACTTTTCGTACTTTCTTCATGATTCGTATTTTAGACATTTTGTAAACTCCGTGGAAAAGGTAACTCTTGGGCAAGTCCGTTTTAAGCCAAAGAAATATTTTTCAACTGACAAGCTGTATCCATAAACTAAGGCAAATGGCTCCCTAAATGGCTGCGAAAATTTCAAAACCTGACAGAAATGCACTGCATTTTGTGTCGGTTACAATATGATGATGATGCAGTTCGTTACATGCATTCAATCTGATTTCTTTTAAGGATATCCTGTCCTCCTAAGCTAGCCGTTAATGTAAAAAACAAGATGTTTTTGCCTCGTTATTCTATTGAAATATGAATTGAGAGTGAGTTAAGTTGGCATGTTGTACATTAATCAAGAAAAGTAACATTAATGCACAGTAACATAAAATGTAATTATCGTTGTTAGTTAAGAGGATGTTCCACTACGTCGCTAAATTTCGTCGTGTTTCAAAAAATCATCTACATTACAGCCGTTGGTTAAGGTGATGTCATGTTCGTTTTTACTTTTTGCAGTAAGTAAAATTTAAATAGTGCTTCGACGTCCTGAATCTTGATTTTTAGAAAGCGGATCTAAAGAAAAAAAGCGTGAAAAGGAAAGGAATGGAGCAATACGAAGGTCAAAGATGATATTAGCAGGAATCGCACCCGGAGAAGTTAGCCGGTACTTCATTTGTTCACCTCTCCAGTTGAATTCCAGGTAAAACAAAGCCGATGTAACACGAATCGTGTAAGCAAATGACAATGACAATGCTTTCTGTTACTCTCATTTATAAAAAATAGTATCGCCAAAAAGCACCTTTAGCTTCAAATGTGTTTTTTATTCTTCAGTACGTGACGGCACTCTGCAAGATAAACTTGCCAGACAGCAGACAGAATGAAATGCGGGAGCAGTGAGACGAATGAGAATCTAAATCCTATCTTGTTCCTGACTCCCTTTTTTGAAACTGGCTGAAAAATGACCTGATCATTTTTAGTAGACTCTTTAGGCAACACAGTTGTAAAAAAATCTGTATGAACAAGAGCTAAAAAATTGGTTTTCTAAAAACGTTGCGCACAAACAAATACACATTTCTGGAAGTTTACAATTTAATCTAGCTCACCCTCAAACGTTTGTAACTCCCACGAATAACACGTAGCGTTTCATCTTCATGCATTTAAGTGGGATCTTAGCATATATTAACAGCTCCCATTTCATACCTTTTCAAGCTGCTGACTCGAATAATTATCTAGTTGAGACAACTTAATTTATTTATTTTTCTTACGGCAAGCAGTTCCAGTTCTACATATTCAGTAACATGTTCTATTCAGTAACAGTCAAGAAAATACATAACGACTTGTCATGTTTGCGTGCTAACGCAGCGCAGCGTACCTGCGTACCATTGCCACTGCCACCATTCCAATTCTCCAGTAAGGAAGTAAAGTAGCGGCACACAAAGTGGATCTGTGTTTTTAACTCTCAATGAATCATAAATACGTTCTAGTCTTTAATACTTCACATTTCACATGGCATTGCATCATGATTTGTGTTGATTTTATCTGTTAAAATCTAGCACTTAATATTGTAAGCAGAAGAATGAAAATGAGACACGCAGTAGGCGCTTATACGGTTATGTAGAATCACAACAGATATTCAGACAATGATATATCTCTCGCTTTGTAACAAATGGATCAACAAGTTAAATGGAACTGTAACTGTTGCTACTTATGCAGCTACTGGGCTTTTGGTGGCACGCCCGATTATTCACGAAAGCTCGGAAAGCATTATATACAATAGAAGAAAGCGTGTTACGATCGTTCTGCAATCATCCCTTGCATACATAAGAGAAAGCACTTATCTATTTCAAGTTTGTTGAGTTGTTAAAGCTAATGCGATTCAACGAACCATGTAAACATCACGTATCTTACCTTGTAATCTTCCAATTACAAGTAAAATTAAGGGCCATGGGGCACCATTAGTCTTTCACTTTTCTTCTTTCATCATCCACTTTTTTTTGCATTCTGTTGTTACATTAGTTATTGTTCTTGTTGAACGCATTACAATTTTTCTTTACTCGACATTGAATCTCCCCATGTTATTTGTCAATATATTAGCTCTGAATTCATAACAATAACA
Organism: Cyphoderus albinus; assembly: GCA_021029165.1. Taxonomy (NCBI): domain Eukaryota; kingdom Metazoa; phylum Arthropoda; class Collembola; order Entomobryomorpha; family Paronellidae; genus Cyphoderus; species Cyphoderus albinus. The sequence goes on along the minus strand of VYYJ01000602.1, from coordinate 10,172 downwards.
AGAATAAGAAAAAACGGATACATACTTAAATGTGAATAATGAACAACAATATTAACAATTCCCAACTTCACATGTACATAGTTTCTTCGTAAATTTAATTTAATACATCCTTGTTGTTGACTCATCAATTGTTTTTTCTGTCTCAGCTCAGAAAGCACGGTCATTGCTAATAATATCCCAATTCGATTCATGAATAATTTTTAAAAGCTTCATGTAACTTCGTGCTTGTCAGTTAGACAGATAAAATTTAATCAGATGCAGTGACTGCTGCTGATGTAGGCTAAACATTATTATTATTATTACAATGGATTACTTGATTTGTTCTTATTTACAATTCATCATCGTCGGTAATGTAATAGTGGACGTAGTTAAACGTGGCTAAATTATCATTATAGGATGGCTGAAGATGAAGATATGGTGCATGCACGAATTAGCCAACTTAAATAAGCAGCAGCTACATATGTACGTACATTAGTCATGCTTGAAACTTTAAAAATAAATACGAACTTTTCTAGACCCATTTAAAGACAATTACAGCAGATCAATCTTTCTAAACGGATCACGTTCTTCACGACATTATAAGTAGTAAATGTTTCTCTGAGTTGCAACTGTCATTTCCCATGGAGTGGAGGGAGCACATGGCTTCACTCAGCCTATATTGTGCACCTTAAAACTGAGAATGCCTTTGGTACTGATACGTCACTCATAACTTAACATACCGTACCCTTATTCATGGTTTAACATTTTCTTAAGTAAGTGACAGCTCACAGCTTGGGTGCCCTAAAAGAATAAAAAAATAAAGTTGGAGGAAAAGTGAACTGTGAATGAGTGACGGGCTTCAGTAAAATTACTTATGAAGCGAGTGGATGTTTTATTTACTTTCCTTAATCTAACAGTTAGTTTTCAAATGCTGTTACGTAGTCATATTTAGAATATTTCTTGACTCTTGAGAGATACGTATATGCATGACTTTAACAATAGTAACAATTGTAATAAATAAAAATCCTCTACTTATTAAAAATGAAGTCATGAAGTGTTTGAAAAGTGTTTTCGTTTATTTCGAAGCTTCTCAATTGACAGAATGTATGTATTGTCCATCATTTTAGCAACACGGGTTGTCAGCTATCTAGTAACACGTCAAAAGTTCTTGATGTTTGGTGTCATTCAAATAATGATAAGCTCACAAATTGTAATTCTCACAATTCTCCGTCGGTAGCTAGTAGGTATCGTTTGAAATGAAAGAAGCAACTAATCTAATAAAGCATGATCTTGCATTACATATTTATGAAAGCATATGGATTTGGATTAATCTACAGATATTTACAACTTTACAACGATTCAGGTTTCCAATATTTCCTACTTGCAAATAATTTAATTTGAACCTCTAATAGATAGCACGAAGAAAACATTGAACTTCCTTTTAAACTATTGAACTACCTGTTTATTTTAACGGAAGTTTTAAAGCGGAACACAATCAAAATTCTTTGTATTCCAGGAGGCTCACGATCACGCCATTTCCCTAACAAATGTTATACGATATAAGGACAAAGGGCAAAGGGGCGAACGAAACATGTGTGTATTTAAATTTGCTTGAAAGACACAATTGTCGAATTATTTTTTAATTCGTATGCCAAGTGCAAGAGAGAAAATGTCAAAATGGATTGAAACGACGGGTGTCCGACAGAGAAAATTTTTTTGAGTTTGGGTTCGGTCGGCTCGGTTGAGTGAGTTGAACTGAACTAAAAGTTAGATAAGCCAGGCAGACGTATTGAGAATTACGCTAGATTATTAAAGGAAGCAGAAAGAAAAGTTAGCATGAATGAAGAAACTTAACTTAGGAAGATAACGAGTCTTTCGCTCTTTCCTTAGTATGTGACCCCCCACGGGTTCATAACACGCGTGCGACATTATTATAATACACGAATGTCCTCTTACAATTCTTGTATCACTTATCTAACTTTGTACAAAAATCCAAGAAAGCCCTATTCATATTCCGCATTCAGCGCACAAAATTCGTCAGCGACATAAAAGAAAGCATGCAAAGCACCGCCACAAGAGGCAACGGAAAGCTAAACTGTTCTTGAATGAATGATTGTAAAGTTACCATCAAAATCAGTTTTAGTTTACTCACTTTGGCCATGAATAATAATAATTGTAATGATAACAACAAGTTTAAAGTCAACCGTTGCGTCTGCGCCAGCAGCAGACGAATTCGTGTGAATGTGATATCAGCAGGAAACGTACATAACGTAACAGTCACTGCGTGCCTTTCTTTGCTTGTGGTAAAAATTATGGTGGAATCAAACAGTGTGGTGGATTTTTTTCGCTCGCTCAGGTGGATTAAGAAAATCTACAATTACTCATCGGTTGATCGTTGAGTTCGATGAATTATTATTACATTAAAACAAACACAACCATATTTTACTTTCAAGCCCGTCATGTCCAAAGTGTCTGACTTTCTGTCATGAACAATTTGTCGATTCAGGTCGCATGTATTTGTAAACACTATTATACTGACTAAAACAACAACTATATTCAAGTTTGATGAGACTGTTTTGCATTTTTTAAAGGAGAAATGAAGTCGAGATAAATTATGGTTGCCTAAATGAGAAAGTTTATTTTTAAACAAGTAAATAAGTGGAATTCCTTCTGCCACATTCAACTCATTAATAAAACTATGCATATTTAGGTAATATAAAATTACACTGCTTTCACCACATCATTTTAATTAATCAAACCGACCCTTTTGCTTGACGACACGTAGCGTTAATTATTAGCTCTTGATTTGATTAATAAAGTGGACGGTGGATGCTGAAGGAGATGACACCACAATTGTAATTGATGTCACCACAATTAAAATTTGTTTGAACAATGAATTGAAGTCAATAAATTTCTCTCGATTCTTGCTTTGCAATAACCAAAAAGATGAATCGGGAGAAGTAATAATTGATTTATAAAGTCGTCACGCTTTTCTACACTCAAAGCAGCCATTGAGAAATCAGGTCAAAGACTTCTTTTCGGTGATTGACTGTCACTATAAATTAAATGCTGCAGCTAATAATAAAGCAGCGTGTTTATTTTTTATGGCAAATTAAGCTTAATTTCAAAAATTGGTGTAGGTACAAGAGCATAATTATTTATAAAACATCAATAGCAGTGCAACAGTAATGACTATAGCAGCCAATGTCATGTTTCTAATTCTACATTGATGCAGTCAATGGCAATGGTTGGTTCTGGTCTTGAGAAAAACGGCCCATTTGAGGTTCGATGTGAAGTGATTCACATATTTTTATCCTTTGACATGCACTGGCTTTTTAGCAATTACAATATTGTTCAGATTCCGTGAAGAGAAATGCAGAAGAAATCAGTGCCGTCACTCCCTTTCGCTATTGATTGTGCTTGTACAAATACTACAAAAGGAAAACAAGAATCTTGCTTTGAACAGAGAAGAGGAGAGCGTTGAAGAGGAGAGGAACGCATTCTTCCATCATCTTCATCATGATCATGATCATCATCACAGCTCAAAGGTTCCTTGTCGGCAGGAGGAGGACGACGTGGATGTGGATGCAACTATGTAAATGATTTAGTTTACCTTATAATTCTCGTCCGTATTCACTGCGTGGCCCTCATCCGAGCACGATTCTGAAAAGTGCTACTTTAGCTCACAGTTTACTAGAGTTGATGAAGGGTGAGTTAGCATTCCAGTTGAACAGGATCTCTTAATGAACATTTAATTTGTTTGTGTAATTATTGCTGATGTCACCCTGTTGTTGTAAAAGGTTTATCTATAACGAATGATGTAGATGTGCCTACTTACATACGAAAGCGATTTTTATGGCGTCCCATGCTTTTCTTGCGAGTAATCAAAGCAAAAATGATCATCTCAGCGTATAGCGTAACAAAACACAACATAAGAACAAGTAATGGTCTTCTCATGTTCTTCTTCTGTTTTACTTGTGTATTCAAAAATCTCTGAGCTTATCTTTTTTGAAGGCCTTTTCTACATTCATTAGCATGTCGACATGTACAACCGTTAGGGACATGCTTATTGCAAGAACAAGACAAAAATTATAATTGTAGGGTTAGATTTAGTAGGGTAGCGCTTGTTCAACCAATTTACGAAAAGAATTGATGAGAAAGCAAAATTTTACGGTCTTTCGGCTAAACTGATCTGTAAACCTTCAATTAACTCTGTCGATTTTTATTACAATTTAAAAACTACAAATGCATGCAAATCATACAAAGAGCAATACATGACAGACCACAGCAACTGATTCTCAAATCGTCAGTAAAAATGGTGCACACTGAAACATGTAAAGTAAAAAGTAGGTTGTGTTGCTTATGTAATATAGGTAGTAGAGAATATGTACCAAAATAATACCACACATTATTCACGCACATCAAATTGCGTTTTATTGGTGGTCATACAGATCGGACTCAGAGAGATTCTCTCACGTAAATGTGCACGAAGACCTTATGAAGACAGAATGATAATAAAGCACAGGAAATAATTACGAATTCATATCACAGAAACCAAATACACACCCTTGATATTTATACATCCTAGCAATATGAGAAAACAGATAAAAATTGAAGTAGACATCCTTCTTCAAATCCTTGATACTCTGAAAGACCTTCCCCGAAAAAAGAAAGGCACGAACTGAAATAAAAGAATGAGTACCATTAACTTTGCATCGATGATGGGATGTGGTGCTGTGTGAGTTATGCAAGTAAATGCCACGTATGGCGAGGAAGACGATTCAGTCTCAATGACTGAAAGACATGAGGATGCAAGATTAAATCTGCTTCTGAAAGATAATCTTCTAGATTAGTAGTAGAATAAGATTAGGAAATTAATGCATGAAACGAAGATGCAAAAAGATACTTGGATTTCGTGGACAACTTTCCTGCTACGTGTCCGTGTCCTGTCCAAATTTTGTGCTAGCATTTCTATACGGATGATAACTTTGTTGAAGCGATAGGTCACCGTCAGATTATCCTGACTTCAATTTCAAAATCCGATCCGTATTTGCTTCCATCAACTATAAAAATGAAGATGATGTAATCAAGAGCTATCAAAATGAATCAATTCGTTGCAATCTCTCATGAATACAAATGAAATGAAAAGGTCACTCGAGATTTCGAAGCCGAATTTAAGATAACTGCAAAGCAAAGATTTCAATAATTTGCCTCTTTTCTTCTTTTGATGATCTTATTTTTCATACATAATAAATGAGGATTTGATAGATTAACCATTTATTTTAAAATGGGAATGGGAAATTTAGTCAGTCTTTGATAATAAAAAGACTAAATTTTAATATATAGACTCATTAGAAAACCCCGGACGTTAAAATGTAAAGCCTATACAGTAAAAGGAGTCTTCTCCCTACTTATTTATTATACAAGATGATTAATTTTTACCGAATCCGAGATTCGTTTTTATCAATTTTTATTAAACGAAACTTATGGGTTTATAGAAAGAAATACGAGATACATTCAGGAGAATTGCATTAGACTTTTATGGAAATTAGGAAAACGATAATGTATGACCTCATGTGAGTGAGAGAGCGTTATATTATAGCTAGCACGTCTTTGGCGTATTTAAATACAATTCTATGGAAGACTGAATACTTATTTTATTCTTGCCTGTGATGTGATATATGCCCATCACCCGACAGGGAGCTGTCAGCCATTTCGACATCTTGATTCTGAGCTGCCGAGGTACAAATGACAGTTTAGATTCATATCGTTTTGGTGAAAAATGGATTGTGATGGTAGTCTAACTTTTCATGCGGGGTATTACTTACGACATTTAATCATGTAATATTAATAATGCGATCTGCTACACGGTGGAATAAATATAAAGTTTTTGTATTAAAAATTAAACACAGACATAACCTATGCGCCGCGACAAAGCATTATTATTGTGTGTGGACGTGTCACTCTTTATCTGATGAATATTCGGGGGACAAAAGATGGAGTGGTGAATTATAAGGCACAGATTTAATTCTGGGAAGCTGTTGTTACCGTAATGTTTCATTGATAACATTTTTGGTTTTCACTCCAAGGGTTCTTTACTTATGTGTCTCTTTTATGCTTTCAATTTTAAATTACAAACAGCGCGGTGAAAGTAGAAAGATTTGAAACTTCTGTGATACTACATTTTTAACAATTTTCTTTCAATTCAGAGTTTATTTCGTTGGAAGTATTAATTTCCTTTTTTTAGAAATGACATGAATTCAGCCTGCCAATGAAGCCACTTTCTTTATTTCCTCCTTTTTAAACACAAAATGTTTATTGGGTTCAGTTTGAGTTCAAGGGATAAGTTTGAGCTCATTTTTATGCTACGAATGCTGTGATGTGGCAAGCAAGCAATCAGAAAACTGTCATCTAAAATTTTAGGAATCAGCTATGCATGCGCTACAAATAATGCTTTCTAGGTATCTGTTTTACATTATCCGTGGGTGGATTTACAAGATTTCACTTTACATACTTGAAATTTCATTGACGAAACAGGTAACTAGAATATCATCACACATCAAGGTAACAATGAAACCATATTATTTTTGTGATGGAAGAGCAAATTGCATCGTGTCATGATTTTTATAACAGTTCAGAGAATTAGGCTTATTAAAGAGGTGAGCTGCAATCCAATCTTCAACAACGATTGTCTGCATGCAAACATTCAAATATCTCATCTTTGCCCGCAAACTTACAATTTTTCACGTCAGAAATTTTAACCCGCCCTACATCATTATGCATATTAGAATTTGATGGGTTTAATCTGCCTAATGTTTGGAAGAATACGGAAAAAGCATGATAAGCATTTCAGGAATTTTTTCGGGTCGATCACATATTTCAGAATCAGAATTGGAAATCACGCACTCTCTGCTCTCCTGATTGTTCACGTCACTCTGCACACATATTTTTGCATAAAATGAAAGAGAATACGATCAATTACGAAACAAATCAATGTCAAACGAAATGAAGAAACTGTGAAAGGTAACCATCAACAAAATTTCTTGATCAGTTTTCCGACCTAACGCTTCAAATACGCATTTGTAAGTATCAAAATTTAGATCTTTAGTATAATAGTCTTATGAAAAACGCTTATGTTAATCCATAGCGTCAAATTTACAACAAGTCACGTTCTGTTCTAATTGCAGTAGCAAAAACAATACCGCACTTTACTATAATTGTTCCTCCATTTTTTGATGAATTGGAAATCACGCACTCTCTGCTCTCCTGATTGTTCACGTCACTCTGCACACATATTTTTGCATAAAATGAAAGAGAATACGATCAATTACGAAACAAATCAATGTCAGACGAAATGAAGAAACTGTGAAAGGTAACCATCAACAAAATTTCTTGATCAGTTTTCCGACCTAAAACGCTTCAAATACGTATATTGTAAGTATCAAAATTTAGATCTTTAGTCTTTAAAAACGCTTATGTTAATCCATAGCGTCAAATTTACAACAAGTCACGTTCTGTTCTAATTGCAGTAGCAAAAACAATACCGCACTTTACTATAATTGTTCCTCCATTTTTTGACAGAGGGCCAAAGCTGGTTCTTAGAAAAAAGTTCAAGTTGATGTAATTACTTGAGTTGCTAGTTTGACAAGCCTGCAATTAAAATCATCATGTTATGTATTTAAATACAAACCTTCAAACATAAACAACCTCCTTCTAACATCACAAAGGTGAAATGTTGCTGTCAAAATTGAAACGGAAGTATCTATTAATTAATTACGTCACATGAATGATATTTGTAATGCTTAAAATGTCCAGGTTCGCAGTGTACATTTATAACAAGTTTACTCCATTCTTAAAGTAATTCATATTTTGAGATTTTGTATAAGCACGTTATATGTAAATATAATACGACATTACTGTTACATTCTCAATGTATTCACACTAAACTTCAAATCAGTGATTAAAAAGTTTACGGAAAACGCGTTTGAACATTTTTAACCTCTTCCTAATTATTTGGCATGTAAACATGCAAACATCTTGATATAATTAGATCCAGGGTCAGTCAGTTATTGATTTTTATGTATTAACATTCAAGTAATTAAAGGGGCAATAAAAGTAAAAATTGTTTTACAAGCCAGTTCTTTCAGAACAGCGCGGAATAATTGGTAATATAATCTAGTCATTATATCATCATCTTGAAAGTCATTATTATTTGCAACAGTGTTTATCCCATTGAATTGCAATTGTCGAGATGAAACATTTGCATATTTACACAAAATATAATAGGGATACCTACTCGGAGGTTTTGTTTTTTAAGAATCTGCCTATACTATGATTTACTAAGCTGTGCATGACCATGAAGTGAAAAAAGATGATGACGAAGGAGTCAACAGTACAGAAGATGAACACACCTTGAATTGACGTTGTGGGAGTTCCCTTCTCAAAAACGTTAACTGCACGGACAGAAACATGAATCCTATAACGAGCACTTTGTCTTTCTTCGACTCTTTCAAGATAGCGTGCAGGTATGCAAGAATATGAATATTGCTCTCTGTGCGTTATTTGTGTCGAATGTTAAGAAAAACGTGTACGAGCGAACACTCTTGTGGTCGAAATAACCACAAAAAGTATATCGGACTGGTACTAGTCGCAATAATTGTAAAGGCTTTAAGGAGAGGAAAGGATGGACAAAGTATCACGATTTGATGTGCCTGCATGCGTTTTACGATTACGATCGTTACCAACCAAGAGACAAGAACAAGAACATATAATATAATATAACATGCCTTTAGTTAAGTTTAAGTGCCACTTCAATTGCAAAAAGGAAAAACTCAAATGATTATTTACCAGAAAATGTCTATATACAGTTGTAAAAAAACAGCCACTCGGACGTCTCAGAGTGCATGCATCATCAGAAACAAATAATGTGTCTATTGTGTTATTGACTGAGTTGAGAGATTGAACGATATAGTGCGCCAACCCCATCATCATTGTCGTTTCCCGAACACTCAAAAGAGCTGAAAGCAATGGCCATTACATTACTTTAACGTTTCTCATGCCAAACTCATATTTACGGTGGCCAACACAATATATTGATTATGATGACTGATTGTGATTGTGAATAATATCACATACTACCTACAGAGTTGCAAACAAAAGCCTACAGCTAAATGTGGAGTGCTTGGCGTTATATACTATTTAGTACTACACAACGACAGTTCTTACGGTTGGAAGTGCATAAGAGCCACTTCTCAAAAATAATAATGCCTAATACGATACAATTGATAACATAAAGTCCACCAGTAGTTACCGAGTCGTCGACAACTAGTCAACAGTAGTTGTGGTCATAACATGTCTGTATGTAACGAAGAGTGGATTTTTAACTGTTGAAAAGAAATTATTATTATTTAGGCCGCCCCCAAGCAATCTGTGTAATGTAGTAACTCTACTCGCAACCTTTCCTCTGGTTTGCTATAACCCTCTTCTAAGTGCGAGGTTTTCGATCTCAATTGCACAAATGCGAACTCCTTTTTTTATTAGACAGTCTATAAATTGGGCCAGCCTTTTTCTGTCGGCAAATCACGAACTAGTAAATCCAACCAGACGAGCAACTATAACGTGAACAGCAACAATTTGCGCCGTCATTCTCATCGTCATCATCTTTTTAGTACCATTCGAATTGTTAAGTGCATGAATTGAAGAGATCTCGTTCTTTTTTCCCATTGTTTTTGATATGGCTGAGAGCAATGCAGGAGTTGCGTTTTTCTTTTCAATGTTGCTTTGCATGCATTCGCAGCATCTTCGCATTCAGAATTCTTCATAGCTAAACTACTTCATATACATAAACTGCTTTTATTTAACTGGTTCGTTTTATCTACATAAATGAATGCGAGTGATCTGCAACAAGTTTTTTAATCGTTTACTCAGTATGTTCAACTGATCTGGTTGTCAGCTTTCTGATAGGCTGTTTGCTATTACTCTGCACATTCAACCTACTACTTGCTGTTTTTATAGCCAATTGTTAAAGTTGTTGCTTGCTACTTGTTTAGTTGTTTATCTGATTAAGCTTTGAGAGCCACGCCCCTCAAAATATCACTGCAGGAAGCTGCATCGAAAGTATTAATGATTAGTAAAAAAGACATTTGATCAAATTGGGGCGTTCATAGACTATAAAATTTGTTTCGGAGACAAGA
>VYYJ01000601.1:0-51093 GCA_021029165.1 Cyphoderus albinus | reverse complement strand
AATACAATTCACAAAGCCGAAAGCTGCACAGCATTTCTTCAACATTACGTTGTATTTTCGTGTTGCCTTCGAAAGCAACATGAGAGTTGCCTTCAAACGCCACATTGTTGCCTTCGAAAGGTACTTTTAAGTTGCCTTCGAAGGCAACATGGTGGAGTTTTCTGTCCACATGTACCTGACTGTACGTTGGGTTCAGCAGCCAAGCAGGTTTTGTTCATCTAATATAGTCTACACCCACAGGTGGAAAATTCCATTTTCTGGACCCAGCCAGCGCAACCAAAATCTTTTTTCCAGTTTCAAGCATGAATGTATATGTGCATAAGTAGGCAATCTGGTGTAAGACCTTATGTTACATCGTTGAAAACAAACTGTTGCATTTCGCGTGGGCAAAATGACCAAAATACTTCAAAATAGTGATCTGAGAATTTTCACAAACAAATGAAAGCTTTTAGCATTTTCATCATTTCATTCTACTCAGTCCATTCCGTCATCTATTAATGATTTATTTGGATGAGATTGTTTGCTTCAATTCAACCAGGACCAGAAGTGATCGCAGGTGAATGAAACTGAAATGAAAATGACTAATAATTTAGTCCAAACTGGATTACAAAATCTCAGAATATTATGTAGAAAAACCTGGCTTGCTTTTAGATGTTAAATCAAAGGAAAAAAGAATTCTTGACAAGTAGCCAATTCATCCACAGACATAATTACTCATCTTTTAAAATTTTCGCTTATTCGTCAAAAGGTTCTCTCATGCAGTAGTTATTCATTTTTGCATCATAATAATAATTATTATTACACAACCACAACGTGCACATCATGTGGAGTTTCTCGCGGAAAAAAGTGAGGATCAGACAGCAGGAGGACTACGACGAAGTTAGTTGGTAATAACTAAGTAGAATAAAGCTCTGTCTCCTTCATCATCTCTTTTCCTCTCAACTCTTCAACTCGACCACAACTCGTGAGTCACAGAAAACTCGATATTTCATTTCGGTCTTGGAGCTGAATCTGAATAATTAATTCGATTTGAATAAAACATCTCCCTGTTCGGCAGCTGATTGTGCTGGCTTAAGATGAAAATTGTTGGACTTTGCTCACTTCTTTGTTGTTCAGGCAGGAGAAAAACGAAGTAACGAAATGAAATGAAAGAGTAGGCGAAGTCACTCACTCCGGTCGTGCTTGAACAGTTATTGCCTATTGCACGAAAGTGAATGAAGACTGTTTTCTTATCGCACACAAAGTTGTGGTAATAACCATGTATGCAAGTTTCGATGCAATAAATAATGCTCTTTTAAAAATGAATTCCCTTCTTGCAAGCTGAAACTGCTCGTTAACCGCATGCATCATTCATTGGACTGTGGACAAGTATTTGCATTATGTGCAACCTCAAAAAAGAGAGTACAAAAAGTAACAAAGTCCACGCAGTTTGCAAATCCTCTCGGGTGGGATACTTCAGAAAGTAAAGTGGGATTGAAAGAAAAGTCGTTTTCAACGTTATTCACTTTGTCTTTACGTAACGGTTGAAAGGGAATGCAATGGGGAGTCAAGAAACTGTGGATTATTGCCTAACAGCAAAACAAGCAAACCTGAGCCGAGTTAAGAGAATTAACCAAACGACAGAAGGGTGGTCCACATACAAGAATCATTGTTGCAAGTTAGCTCAGTTTGAGAGAGAGGTGTGGTGAAAACGGAGAAGATTACACTCTTTGTCACATTTATCACAATGTGTATTCAAAGTGCAAGAGCTTGAGTGTTCGTTGGTCAACCGAACCTCCGCACCGACGAGCCTCTACCAGCTCTTTTACCAAATGTAGAGAGAGCGAGTTCAAAGTTTGCTTGTTTGCGGTTGAATTTGCAATTCCCAAGTGTCATTTAAAGTCTTCAGTGCTTCTTTTCCTTGGGAAAGGACAGGATTTCGAGAGATAGTCGACCGGCTTGGTTGTTACATAGTACAGCAGAGTCCAAAGTTCACTTGATCATTTCATTTTTTTCTTTTTACATATTCGTTCATTCTGGGATGGGCTTGCCACGTAACTTACAGCCACCGATTTGACATGAATTGACTCACTGATAAGGAAAAGTAACGATGTATTGTGTTGTATTATTTATGGCTACTTTTAAAATATTAACCATACGTTTACTACATCAGATTATAATATTAGAAGCAAAAGTGTTTTCATTTAGGCCTGGGATTTCGAGATTAACAAATTATTGTAAAGGAATAAATTGGACTAACGTATTCATTTCTAATTAGGTCTGACGGCTGTTTAGTTTCGTTTCGATAAAGTCATTGCTAATAATGAACCATTCACTTCACTCCATCCACCTACGTACACCTCGTTGATATTCTATCGTGACCGGAGAATATTATAATTATAATGAATGATTCAGTCATTCATAATTCTCAGACTCAGGTTGATTGCTTTGGCTGTAGTATGAGGTAATACAAATGAGTTAGTTAGAATCGAAAAATGAATGATAGAGAAGAAGCAGAAAATGTCGAAATGTCTGGGATGTGCATTGAAAAAGCATTTTCTGCTTTAAAACTTCAAGTAATAAAAACGCAAGCGATGAACGAGTACGGTTGCTTTCAAAATGAAGTAATTTCATACTGTTTCATAATACGTAAGCCTTGAATTCAGCGACAAAAATGATAAATTGTTAATGTGTACATTGAAAACACTTGCGTCCACCATTATACAAAACGTTGCGCATTTGTCCGTAATAAGTTCACAGCCCATTGTTGTTCACATTCACGACAGTCATAGTAGTAGAGTGGCAAAATGTTCATCTGCCGTTGCTTCAAATGAAGTTTCTGCTGCGTTAAAAATGAAAAAAAAAGTCATTAGCGGTTTGTGGTGATAAGAGCTTATAAAAACCGTGCTAAAACACACGTTCGTGGAAGTATATCTTGCTACGGAGCACACACTACACATATGACATGTAATATTATATTTGCGGTCGGAGTTACTCGCTAATGACTCCATTTGTACATTTGTCATTTTTGTTGAAGCCGGGCTTTGAAAAATAAGAAAAAAGATTTTTTTGCAGCGATTACTTACTGTACTCCGTTTTCTGTGCTGGCTGTGGACTGGGATTTGTAGAAAAGCAAGTTTAGTGAAGCGCACTAGCAAAGACAAGTTCAGCAAACAGGCAGTTTTGTAGTTACAAATTCAAATCTTAGTCGCTAGTCGTGCCGAGTAAGTTGCATAATTCGCCATAAGGCAAGCAAAGTTGCAGCGTAACCGTGCACAAGTTAGCACGTACCATAATAAAAATAAGAAGAAAACTGTGCGCCATACAATTTCGAGATAAAACGCAAGTGATAATAATAATTCGACGAAACCAACATCACTATATAATAATCATAATAATAATGAAATGATGAGCAGCATTTTTACAACATACAGAACAATTCTTCACAATGAATTTTTCCTGCATCTCGCTTATTTACTGTAGCATTTGTAAAGCAAGATTAAATTGGCTGTTCTGTAGAGCATGATTGATAAACAGAATTTTACAGAACTCAAAGAGTCCACCACCACCATAAACCTAAGAGAATTATTAAAAGTAACACTTGCAGTTGAGCTAACATTACTAAACACTTCTAACCGCTTAAGAATCAACATCAGCATCATTTCGCGTCTATAAACAATAAAAATGCAGCATGATAATAATCACAGTAATCACAGCGAGATATTTCTTTGCTTGCTCCGCTTCGCTTGCGAATGCATTCAAGTTGCATCGCATGCTGCAACTTGAGTATTCGAATTTTCTGATGCAAAGTGATAAACACTGACTGCATAATAAATTACATGCGATTTACCGTTTATTATATTAAAAGTGATGTGATTTCTGAACACTGATTAATTGAATGATTCTCCCACACCAACACTCAGTTAGATAGGTATTTACGCACACGAAGAGGAAGACGAGTTATGTAATCTTTAAATGGCGTTTATGCAGGCGTGTATTCAACTACGCAGAACAATTAACAATGACTGGTGCATTGTACAATGTAAATGAGGAGATAACAGCGAAATTGAATGCAGAAAAGACAGACAACAACGGCACTTGTGAACAGTCCGCCTCCTTATGAAACTTGAAACACCTCCAAGCGATTTCAATCAGTTTTGTTTCGCCCTTGCTGAATAGATGCGTGTTTCAAGTTGATTGTTATTAATTCTTCGTTGCATTTTTAACTTTTTTTTTTCTTTCTTGGCTGCTGACTGTTGTGCTGACACAATCTATAAATGAATGAATGAATTACAGAGTATCCTTTTGACTAACTGAGTGACCCTGTACCCTTTAAAAATAAAAGGAATTTCAGTCCTTTGTTTGGAAACGAAATGAAAGGTGAAGAACATCGCGTAATGATAATTGTTATAAGATCAAATATTTGATTGCATGACATTTATAACCTCTAAAGAGTGCCAGAAGTGTTGTTATGTCTATAGTAGTGTTTGGATTAATCTATAAAATTTTGCTAATCAGACTTTATAAAAAAGCTGTCGACAAAACATCACAAAATTATTGCCACATATTCAAAGCTATAAAAATGTTACGTTAATGCTAATGCATACCCAAAATACATTATGTATGTATTAAAAGTGTTGAAAGGTAATTAATGAAAAAATTTACTTTTTGATGATTAATAATTCATTACATACGTTTTAAAAATATACTAAGCGAAGAATTAAGAACATACATCATTTTCTGCGTCAGCGTAAACCACTTTATGTACGATCATCCAACATTATTTGGAAGAGACAGGAAGCAAAGCAGGTCTAACATTAATAATCGATACACGATCATTAGTTTCTTGACTTTCCTTAATTAGGAGGATTTTCCAAGGAAGATGAGGAGTGGCCTGAGATAAAAATGAATGAATCAGTTCAGCTGTCATTCACTTTTACTAGCCTTAAAATTGGAATACGTGAAGGCTAAAGGGCGATTCTGTCCAGTTAGTGTTTACTGTCCGTTTAACCATTAAATGATAAGTAAACTGGTTATTGATGTCATAGATGCTGATTCTGGTTGATTATACACGTAATTTAATCCAACATTTCAATTCTCCGTATTTGCTTTTCATATTAATCTTACTCAACGAAAAAAGACAACATGCAGACAAGTCAAGTAATTCAGCCGTTTTTTCTTTTCATTTTTCCAACAGTCAACAAGAGCAACAGCAACACACAACACCCTTTAATGAAATAATAGCCTTGTCCCGTTTAACTCCTACTTGTTGACACTAATCCATGTGTTGTGTTAAGCTGTTAAAAATACAGTTTGAAAAATATGCCTAATTTAAACAAGATGTCACCACGTAAAAGCATTCCAGTTCGGTCAGTTCAGTTTACACTGTACATTATCTTTATGCAATCCCAATCCCAATCAGGCTGATTTAGGTTTTGTTGTGAAACTGCTTCGAAGCAAACAAGATCATGACATTCTTTGCTTGCATTATGATTCGATATGACTGTGAAAATAAATGAGACTTTTCTTTGTACTCAACAGAGACAGCAGTTCATTTGCTTCTGTGTGACATAGTTTATGAAAACAATACGGTCCACTCACCACCGAAAACATTTTGGTTTCGTCTGCAATAAGTTGAACTCATAAATAACGTTCTTTGTTACAGAGAACCCAAACATGGTTCATAATTAATATTTAGTAAAGGGCTCCTATAGAACATTTCACACATTTCTTTCCATTATTGCAGCTAAATAAACAAAGTAATTTACAAAATCGTCTAAACAAGGTTAAATGAAATTTGCGCACAACAATTGAATAAACTGATTCAATCCAGTTATTGTTTTCAATAGATGCCTTTATTTGTAAAACAAAGTTGGATCTTGTTTTGACTGCATTGTCAGAATTGTTCAAATACTTGCTCCATGACATGGCTTCAATTTCGTTGTTTGCTTTTGTGGTCAGTTATTCAAAGTAGAATCTCAGTCTCTAAAAAAAGTTTGACTACATCTCATAGAAAATATATGTTTTGCTATGGGTCATCGTCATCACCATCACCAATTTATCAAGGGTGTTGATACATATTATCTATGAATATAGCTACATGAGTGATGGCAATAAAAAGACGATGAACTCTAAAAGTTTAATTGCTCAAAAACAAAAACATTACACGTCATCTTTTCTTGTACATATTTGGCAATATTAATTCCATCTCATCTCTTAAATTAATCACACCTAATTGGGGCAAATTACTCATCATCTCCTTTTGTATTCATCCTCAGATAGTCAGTCACACAAAACGAGTGACAAGGAAAGAAAGAAATCTAATTGCGTCTAACTGTAGTCTTTATCTTAATCTTCTTTGTTCAGAAGGAAAATTACAGTGAAACTGGATAATAGAAAGCCTTATTCCTTTCAAATCTGCTTTATGTGCGGGAAATTGCAGCAAGTACCAGTATAAAATTTAAAATGATGCAAGATATGAAAATCATGCGGTTTTATGCAGAATGCACTTTTTTTCCTTCTTTCTCTTTTCTTAATAGCTTCAAGGAAAAGCACAGATACATAAAATATCTACATACGTTTGTATTTAACATAATTATTGTATTTACCTATGATGATGATGGGCATTGAATTTTGTGTAAGTTCGTTGTTATTTTGGTTGGCAGATATGATGACAAAAATCGACTTGTATTAATGAGTTTACCTACGGAAATCCACGAATCGAATTAGCATCTTTGTTTAGGCCTTGCTTAATCTTGTTCAGATTCAGCCACTGCGGAAGCATGTGATTTGCAGGTGTTGGGTTCATTTCTTGTTTGTTGTGAGTGTTTACGCAAACATGTTTTGCCAGATAACTTTTTCTCAAAATGCAACATTCTTCTTTTATATGTTACAAATGCCAGTACAGTTTACGCAAACTTTTTTCTATTAGACAATGATACACACAAGTTGAGTCTAAACAACTTCACAATTTTGAGTGGGTGTATCTCATTTCATTTCTTTTCCCGGTCTATTCATAAACTTCGTTCTTCGTTCAATCTGAGTCCTTTTTTATGCAAGCTGACTCTGAACTTTCGAGATGTTCACAGCTGGATGGAACATAAAATAACGTAAGTAAAATTAATCTTCATTAGCGTTGGCCTAGCTTACATCAAAGTTTTTTTGTTAATCAACTAGGAAATGAACTTTTAGCCTTTGTTAAGCTAAGGTTTATAGATTCGCAAATTTATTGCAATTGAGTAAGTGTGTGGGGTTTCCGAGATAATTACACAATCGGGGTGAAGCATGCCTTAAAGCTTACTTGGTTAACATGCTACAACCTGATGAAACAACTCCACTCTAAATAAACAAACTGATCAAATCCTTATCACCTATCATTACCATTATCACTTGCTCCTTCTGCTTCTGTGTAATTCTCCAAACATGTGTCAATGACAAAATAGGGCATTACTCTTGATTCGATACAATTAACCTCAACCTCTGTCTGTCTTTCCTTGATTTCTTCTACAGAACGTCAAGGAAGGGCATGTACGCTTTAGGAGCGATGAGATGAGGCTCTTTTAGCTCTTGCCTTAATGAATAATTCTGCATATTTTTGTGGCAACTCCATATGCAAAGAAAACAAAATAAAATGTCTATAACTCAAGTATATGCACACATGCTTATTATATAAGTGATAACTACGAGCTTCTCATGTCGTTAACAAATATGGCAAAGAGAGGAGACGAGAAGAGGGCGAGAGGCATTGACATTTTGTGTGTGCTTTACCATTACCATCACGAAACATGCCTGACCAGAAATGCAAGTTTAACGAGATGCTTGTAGCAGTGATGAAATGAGCAAGAGTGATGAAAATGGGTGTTAAGTTGAATATGCTAATGTAGTAAAATAATGTAAGTATTCTCCAAATGCCTGAGAGTAATGGAACAATGTGTACATAACTGTACACAAGTAACAAACAAAATAGCATAATAACCTTTGCTCTCTGTTTTCATTGATTCAATATTTATATTTTAGATACCTGAGTATTTATTATGCTTACAGCAAATTCGTGCGCAGTGCAACGCAATTCACATTCACTGCGTAAGATAATGGAATGGAATGAACCATTCAGCGAAACTAAGCTAAATCTAAACCAAACAACTTTTTTATGGATTCCTTTTTCGCTGAACCGTAAAAATCCAGAAAAATATACAAGCATTTCATGAAAAGATACCCCTAATGACTTTTTTGCGTAGCTAAGCCCCGATGAGACAAGACGAACACTTTAGGTACATATATAAAATGTTTTTCTTTCTGACTCGACTCAATATAAATGATTTGATGATGTGTAAGCGAGTGATTGATTTTTTCCCTTTCGTTGGAACAAGGAATATGACTCCAGAAAAAAGTTGGACATAAACACGGAAGAAACAGTGATGCTTTAAAAAAGCAAATTTGCAAATTGTATTTAAATGAGACCTAAAATCCCACTCGAGTCCTTCCTTTATCGTCATCAATCATCACATCGCACTACACAACACATACACAAAGATCTGTTATTTTTGTGTAAAAAAGAAAGTTTAACATAATTTTAAATTGAAGCTACACCAGCGACGTAAATATATGCGCATTACAAAATTATACGAAATATAAACTTTATGAATCAATCAATATCTGACACCATTATACACTTTGCATGCAACACACACACACCATAATATTAAGGTTGGATTTTGAATCTCGTTTCGTGACGGCATTGGGTTCCTAATACCGACGCCTTGTAGTTTATCATCTTTTTTTACTTTTTTATTGACCCAGTGAACTCAAGAAAAAGATTTTTGCGAAATGATGATGAAGGATTTATCACAGGCTATGGTCTGATTCATATACACTAGACGTGACGTGATCGGGTACAAACAATATCCAATATCGTATCATGTCCCATGCTGTGCTTCATTTTTGTGGTTCTCCACTGGTAACCAACCACTCCGCTTAAGTGCATTTTCCTCTCCCTCTTCGTTCTGCCACTGACAAGGTTTGCGTTTGTTTGAGCAGGAAACATTTTTCTTGTTTGCAGATAACTCCTCTCCATTTAGTATTTTCCTTCTTTATGCCTGTCGTTACGGCACATTTTGATGTCATTCGTATTCTTGGGAGTGTGACTACGATCAGACTTCGGTTTTTCTGATTTTTCTGAATTATGCGATAGCTATATAGCTAGAAAACTAATGTGATGTTGGTATTGATGCTGATGATAACGACAATAGGGATGATCATCATTGAGTCGTTTTGTCTGACCATGATCAAACATTCCAAAAAAGTCCCTTGTCTTTTTTATTATTTCATTTTTATGGTATTTAGATGTGGACAGAATCATATATCAAGTTCATGAACATTATTGTACAAAAAGATTTTTGCCTTGAAAGTGTGTTTTGTAGTCAACACATCAAAAGACTGCGGGACATGAATAATCCTGAGAATAGAAACTAGGCAGATACCTACACAGAAGGAAAATTCTTGCCTTTCTCTTTTCTCAGCGTAAGTCGATTTTTTTCTTTCACTCTCTCACATAAGCCCAATGAAGCTGGTTTTCTGGTGATTGCGAGATACAACTTGGACTTCTTTGCTCTAGTTAAGTAATTGCATGACGCAACAAAACCTTCTTCACTGTTTTCTCTTTCCTACTACAATTTTGCTATAGCAGGCGTAGCAAATGAAAAAAAAAACATTGATAGGCCAAAATAAAAAGGCGAACTACTTACGTGCGGCAGAGCAAGAATGATAAAATAAATCGTTGGTACTTTGATGTCAGAGATAAGTTTGTTTGCCGTTTGCATTGACTACTATTGTGCTATGCTGTGTCGCCTTGTCAAGTGAAGCACGAGTTAGAGCTGAGCAGTGTGAGTACGAGACAAGATGAGATCAGATGATGCATAAAAATAAAAAGCTATTGGTAATAAAACAAATATTAGGAGGCGAACCAGGCTTAATTTTCCTAGCATTAACGTCAAATTCCTCCACCTAAGATATTCAGCGTGGAGAATTACCAAAAAAATATATATAGCAGCTCACTGATACGGAATTGTGTAAGACATGTAGTTAGTTAGATTCATCGTGTCATCATCCAGCTAATCAAGTTACTTACTGACTTTTACAAAGACAAAATATTGTGGCTTCCTGATATCTATAGCAAGAGAAGAACACGGGAACAACAAGATCATTATCCCGACTAAAACAAAGTTGGAAAGTCAGGCTTTGAGGGAGCAGAGAACAAGAAGACGAAAGACAAAGACTCTCGTCTCATATCAATATAACATGAACACAACAAAATACATGAAACCTTTGCCACGAGTTGTAATATAAATGTCAGAGATACGCCGTGCAGAACATGAACCGTCCAAGACAAGCTCCTGTAACCCATAAGAGGAGTTGACTTGCATTTTCGACTCAATAGCAGCGGGAAGAGAAAAATTGCTAAAACAAAAAAAGGAAAGAAAATACGGTGAAAATACAATATAGTGCTCACATCGCACAATGCTTTCACTCCGCTCCAAGTTTTTTTTCTCTCCAGCCACAAAACATCTTGTGCGTAGGCTGAGCTGTCTACAAGTAACAACTATACAGCAATTTTATCCCTATCCACATCACATCCACATACATTTTCTCGGTTTATGTAAGTATTACACCAGACTAAGACTCAACTCGACTTATCTGGATAGATACAAAGTAAAGATTTTTTTCTCGGAGTTTCTCCAGGGAAAAAATTCCAGCAGCAGCAAACCAATGAGTTTCTGATGTCAGCTTAGGACAAACGGTACATTACGGAGTTGTTATAAAGAAACTAGTGTGTACTTACTTACTTACTTCTGGAGAATATCTGTCTAGCGCAGTATGTACTGGTTTCTGGAGAACCACTTCATCTACTGCCTCCTCTTCTCCCGTCGCACACACACAACTTATACATTACTTTCTTTTTTCGAATGAAAAGCGTGTGGTGAAATAAAGAGGGAAAGGAGAAAATACCAACTTTTTCGTCGTATTTTTCTCCACTGTTTTTGTACCCATGTCACGAGATTGTTGTTGGCAAAGTGAGTTTTCTTGGTAAAAGATATATATGTATGTGTTTTTCATGCTTTTTCTTACTTAACAAAAAGATGGCAAAAAAGAAGGAAGTAAATATTATGGGAAGAGAAAGAAATGGAAGAGAGAGAGAGAAAGAGAGAGGAAAATCAGATAGACAGGCATAAAGGGAAGTGGCCAACGAGAAAGGAGAAATAGAAAAATGGCATGTAATATGGTATATTGTCACGGACGGACTGCTAGTAGAAAGTAATCCAGAAAGAAGTGTTTCTAAATTTCCTCCACTGTGAAAAGAAAAAGTACACAAGGGAAAGGAAGGCGCAAAAAGGCATGATTATTAACGACTTGTGACTCACCAGCTCGCACACTCTAGCAATTTTAGATGCATGTTGAAGTCTGCTCTTTGGAAAGTAGCTAGTAGCTATCTAGCAACATGCTGCGATGGTAGTGCGTCTTAAACGTGTAGGTACATTCAATAACACTGTTATTTCAAGAAATAGCATTTTTTGTTTCTCTAAGCTAATACGTTAAGTGGAATAAGTTGATTATGCTTCTGTGTCATCATTACCAGCATCATTCAAAACCGCATCTTTTTCATCTACAGAAAAAACACCCGAAAACTAGTTACAACTTTACCATGATCATCATCATCATCATCGGCATCAAACACTGCAACTTTTTATTTTTCTCACGCTCACACAAAAGGTTTCGATTAAAAGCTGAGCTGAGTCATCGCCATCATCCAAACGTTTAACTTTGGAGAGAGAGTGAGACCTGTCATATCATTATAATATTCTGTCCGATGCATTTTCATACATTCGTTTTTCCATCCTCCCGTGGATCTTTTTTATGGTTGTGATAATTCAGAAGCTCTTCTTGGAAGTAACTTTTTATGAGTACGGCGTTTCAGTCTAAATATTTACCATAAAGCAAAGTCAAGATAGTCTCTTGAATACACAACACAATACGTGGTTCCCAGAGCATAGCGTGAGAGATGCACGTGGCTAGCAAACTCTTTTTATTTTTATCTACAATTAGATGAAAACAAAGGTTCCATTAATTTATTTTTCATTTTAATTATTTCTTTTTCTTGTCGTTTCACATGAGAAATCCAACTGGTTTTTGTTTTCATCTTTCCTCCGTAAAATCCGTCTCGACAGTCTCAGCGAATTTTTATGTCGATGGGAACATCCTGTCCTGCCTATCTACTCGGTAAACTTCCAATTCCATTTTCCTGGAAACAAGTTTCAGCAGTTTATTTTTGATGCCAAACATAAGTAATTCAACGAGTTTGTCGAGAGTAAATCAATTCCAGTAAACTGGAACTGGATAACTCTATAGCATGGATATGGTTGGATAAAAAAAATAAGTACGATGAGAAGAATGATCTAAAGGAAAACAAGGTGTTTTTGATCAATTGAGAGGATTTAGGGTTGTGAATCCATTTTCGTTTTAAAGCACTAATCGTATAGTAGAAAAAAAGACAAAAAATTGAAGAGATGACTAGAGCTAGAGAGTAGGAAGAATGTGTCTGTAAATAACAAACATCAAGGAAGAAGAACGGATGGAAATGGAGAGGCGGAAACCAGAGCTTCTTAATTCCACTTGCACATTCTTAGAAGCTCTTATGTCCATTAAATGGTTGGTCTGCATCGACAACTACAAAAGCTAAAAGTAAAGTCTTACCCTCCCTGTCGCCTCCACTGTTCCACGGGTGCACTTACGAGCAAACTAACACTAGAACTTTGGTTAATCGAAAATGTGAAGCTGGGATAGCAGCACTCTGCTGCCTCCTTCTTCTTCAGTCATTTACCCTTTTGTTCTTTCTCGTTGTACGGGAACATGAGAAAGTTTGTTACCGTTATTTTTTCTCTTCCATCTTCCATCCAATATTATTACTTTGCCCACTTACTTTGAAGTAGTCGATGGTCTCTAAAGAGGAGACAGACGGATAATAATGCAGAGAAAAGGCAAGGGAAAAGCATAATAACAGAGATTGTCGTCTTGCACGCCTTCAAGTAAAATGAAAACAAGATTTTCCCGTTTTCTCGGTTGTTAGCTTTAACATGTCCATAGACTTTTATTTGTGTGCAGTGTAGTGTTTAAATACGGAGGAGAAACGGAAAGATGATACATTCTTATGACATCCAAGTTTTGTACCTACCTTCATATTTATGGCTTCAAGCTTGTAACTCACCTTGAGATATGCAAGACGTATGCAGCTGCTGTGCTCAACGGAGAGGCAAAGTCTTTTGTTATGGGAAAGACAAAAGACTGGATTTTTTATAAAAAAAGAAGCTAAAGGCTCATTATTGCTAATACTAATACAAGAGCAAATATTAGCCAGACCCAGAAACAGCACGATAAAAATGGAAAGGAAGCTGTGCTCAAAATTTACCTAGAAGAACGTTGAGTTGAGATGCATGCTCTGCTTCTCGTGAAAAGTATTAAGATCGAGCCATTATCTTTTGGAAAAAGACGATTATTTATTTTATGTTCTCTTTATGGTTCCACTTGAGCTTCACAATCACCGCCACCAGCAAAAACCAGCAAGAGGCAAAAGCACTTTTAATACTGTACTGGATTATATTTTGTGTTGTAGTTATGTTATACTATTGGAAAACGAAGTTCTGCGAAAAATGCTGAAAGTTGGAAGCTGAGTAGGAGTAAAGAAAGAATAAGTAAAAATGTTGGATGTACACTGAGAAAACATCCACGAAAAGTGTTCGTTCGCGCTTTCATTCGTAAGTATTATTTTATTACTCCTACTTACTTTGTTATCCATGGTGTTCTATATGAAGCTGGAGTGAGTGCGAGACTGTATAACAGTCAAGTGTGGCAAAGAAAAAGAAAAGCTGGGCTCAAACTCGTAGGGAACGTTTCACGGCTTTTCTCTATAATACAAAGTAAATTGTGAATAATACTTGAATGTTCTGCGAGCCAAAAACTAACCAAATCTTTTTTTCTGTTGTCGTTGTGTTTAAAAAACGAGAAAGGGAATGGGAAGAATAAACGATTTTTAGAATAAATATTCTAAGCGAAGTTTATATGCAGAATATGATATTACATTGTATACATATATAAATAACGCATAATAAAACCTCACATTGGTTTTAGAGCTAAGTGCAATATATTTTTTACTTTCACTTCTGTCTTTGTAAGTACGAAGACTAACCATTTCCCCCTGCTACATCTTTCGCTTATTCCTTCACAATGTCTACGTATGTGTCTTTCCCAGTTTTTCTTTTCCATTTGCCTCTGGTCTTTCTCCGTGTTCTAGAAACTTAGGCATATATTTCACAGCAGAGAAAGAATAAAAGGAGGAGGAGGCGGAGGCATGGAGGGAGAAGCAGAGCGAAACGAAAGATATAGAGCAAAAGAAATAGAAAGATACACACATCTTTGTGATTATATAATTCTTTTGCTAAAGAGCTCAAGTGGCTGAATAAATTTTACTTTTCAGCCGCCGACTATACTTTACTTGACTTTATTTCTTCTCCATTCGACTCCCCTTTCTTCTCGTCGAGCATTTTGTATGTGTGCAAACTACGTTTTTATCCATTACCGTATTTATACTGTATAAAAATAATATCATTATCTTGGTTGGCTACGACAAGGGATGGTTATTTATTCTTTTCGTGCCCTTCTTCTCCCATCTTCAGGGCGAACGGATGTTATGAAGATCATGCTTCTTTTATAAAGTCTTTCGCTTCACTCTAGGATTATATTAGCGTGTATTAAAATTGTATACACGACTCGAGAAACTTTCTTGCTTGCTTACTGTCGGCGTATTTTCCTTTTCGCATTGTCAATGTCTCTCTTTGAAAATGGGACGAACAACATGAATATTTTAACCGTGCGAGACAGAGAAAAAAAGAAAATGCTTACTAACGATTGGGATTAGGATGAATGTTTATTGTTGTTCTTGAGTTTTGTTGAGTCGCCGTGGATGATCTCTCTGCTTCTGGTTGCACGCTATCGGTTTATTAAACTTCAAATACAATACAAGCTTGCATGAACCTTAAATATTATAATGTGTCACAGTCACAGTTGGAGCAGTTGCTACTCAGAAGTAGCTACATTTCGCCGAGATCTAAAATTTAAATTTTATTATTATTATTATTATTATTAACGGTATTTTTAAATGCTTGAATTGGCAGATTTGTAGGAGTAGAAACGCTGTATTGTGGCTGACAGGCACGAAATCGAATCATACCACTCAAAACGAATCAAATCAAAAGAAGTTTAAGTAGGGCTTTCAAAAAGTTATTGACTTGTTCTCATCTTAACTTAAGTAGAGCAATTTAAAGAGTTACAAAGCAGCATCACTCGATGGCAAGTATGGTAATCAGCCATCAACCCAAGTAAATGGGAACTGCGGAAAATATATCATGATCTTGCGAAACTGAAATCAGACAAAGTAAACAAAAAAGTTGGAATTGGAAGCAAAGAACTAGAAAGATTATTTCCATATGGTACATTTCAATTCGCAATGTTCACCATGTGCTTTGCCTTGGTAGACCCGGAACTGCTAAAAGCTGAAGTTAATTCTATGATAATGATAATATTTAGATGCCCCGTTCTCTGCTCTGTCACTACTTTGCCCGCAATCTTTACCGACAATTTAACTGAGATGGAAATAACTATATTTCAGTCTTTATTGAAGCCACTCGATTCCACTCTCGATTATTCACTACTACTTTGAAAAGGTGCTCTGCTCAAATCAAAAGCTGGCTTAATTGAGAGAATTCGTGGTTTACCTAATGTTCCTAGTATTTATAAAGTAAACAAAATCATTCCAGTTAAATTTCGTTAAAGTTTACCCAAATTATGAAAGAATGTCGACATATGAGGAAACATAAATCATGAATAAACTGCTAATTTTAATGCCAATCACATGCAAAATAAACGTTGACTTAGGCAAGAATTCAAGAATTGATAAAATATAATATCGAAAAATGTAAGCAGGTATGCATTTTAGACTAAAATAATTCTCGATACTTTAATGCCTAAAGTACTATGATTGGCAGCATTCAAAATTGTTCTCAATATTGAGTCCGATTACCTGGAAGTCTCACAGCCACAGCATGTAAATGGAATGGAGAATTACGCTGCATCCAAGTTCTACTATACAGTCAAAATGATTTGCTCACAACTTGCTTGCTCACATCTCACTCACTTGTGATAAAAACTTTTCTGCCAAAACATCAATACAACTCCAAGCAATTTACGGTTGCTGACACTACAATGGGAAAATGTTTTGTAGCAACGTACGATTGATCAAAGCTTTTAAAAAGTTAAGTTATCCGAATCGCAAAGTGTACAATAACTCAGCTCTCTACTTACAGGATCTAACTCTTTTTATAAGAAAATAAACATTTGAAAAAGTAAGTATGATCGTGAAAACTATTTTCTATCTACTCCCACAATCGCTGTATTCCACGAGCGAGCATAAGTACTTTGTCATGATCATCATCATGATCCAAAGGAAACGTAGAAAACTAAAAGAGATGCTCTCTTGCCCCTTTCGAGAATGATAAAGGTAGACAAACTTTTACAAGGTTTTTCCTCCTGCCTGCCGATCTTTCTTTCTATCCATCCATCCATCCTTCAACTTTATTTTTGACCGTTCACTTCATCTCTTATCCATTCAGCAAACGGAGTATCATTTCTAACTCGAGTGTTCAATTTGGCTGCTTGTTGTTGTTGTTGGATGTGGATGGAAATGGAAAGGAACTTGCTTCGTTGTCTCTTTGTTGTTGAGTTGCACGTTGTTCATAAAGGGAATCCACAGTGGACATGATCTCTCCGTTTGGGCTGGTTGAGTTACTAGAGTTGTCTCTGAATGTCGCGTAGGTGTCTGCGTTTGCCTTTTCTACTTTTTGATTTTATTTCTTCTCGTTCTCACTCCCAATTCAGAGAGAGCACACAAAGGGGTTTGCACTTGCAGAGTTGGAGATAGTAAAAGTAAACAGAGAGCAAAAGTCAGCAAAAGTGTAATGTGAAGAAAAAAGTAAAGAAAAAGCGAGAGGAAGAGGGAAACACTTCTGTGTACTGTGTCTGTGTGTCTAACATAAATATTATTGTGTTTCGTGGAATTCTCAAGAGAGAAATGAGTCAAATCAACTTTTCATCTACGCCCTACACATGCCTACGTAAACAATGCGCTTAACTTATGAACACCCTTCGCAGCCTTTTCGGGCAAAAATATTATTGTTATGTAAGTATCTCATTTTTACAAACTTGTGAAGACAGAAAGAAAGACAAAAGTATACGTAAAGTAGGTATGAAAGTGAGAGATCTTCACTTTTGTTAGCGAGTGGAGAAATGTTTAATAAAGACGGACGACACTCGCTATTTTGCATGGCATTGTTCCCATGAAATATGTTTACAACAAAACAAATCTCTTTTAAATATGAAACAACAATAGCTAAAATGTTGCTCGCAATTTACGGTCGTAACATTGTAAAATGTTGTGTAATTCTTCGTTATACAACATCTGTATAGCATGTTAAATATTTCTGCTCTTTTCTGTCAAAATGTAACTGTACTTCTAAGGATCTCTTCTTTCTTTTCAACTTGCAAAAATACATGTGGTAAATGGCTGTCTCTTCTCTTCTAGAGTTGCTGAAAAGTCAAGGCAGGGCACAAGCAATTCATTTTATTTTACTATTTTTAAAGGACCAGAAAATGAGCCAGAGAAGAGAGGACTCTTGCCATTATGATGCGATTACATTCCGGTGTTCATTGTGTGGCTGCCATATATTATAAAATAAAACAAAATAAACGCATATCTTTTATATCACTGAAAATACATACATATACTAGTAACTAACTAGCTTGGCACCCAAACAACCTCCAAACGAATGATGACTTTTATTTCACTGTACGGCAACTTTACAGGAGTAGTAAGACTAAAGTAATATCATTATCGCAGTATTATTATTTTATTGTAACTCCCCCAGCAGCAAAAGCACAACAACGCAACATGCCTCTATCATCTCGTGTGTTTTTTTCTTCATCTTGTCGTTTTCGTTGTAAACAATTTGACCTGACTGACTCTGTCGTTGCCTGCATTGCTTTCATGGCCTTGCATATTCCATTACTCTAGGAGATCCATCTACCACAGAAACAGAGTCACAGTCATAGTCATAATATGCGGTCTGTCGCATCATTGGACCGAGGAAAGAGAAGAAAGAAGAAACATCCTCAAAACATCGATATCAAGGGTGAATGTGTGTGATGTGCATGTTTCCACATTCATAAAACAACCACTTAATAATCCGCCTATTGTTTCAAACACTTCCATTGCTACTTTACTTACTTTTACTCTTTTGAACGACTACAGCCGCTGTGCTACTGTGTTTATATGCCTCATTTTATTACAACTAACATCTTCCAAAAAGTCGGATGTGGAAATGTGTATGTTGGTGCTTTTGTTGTTCCTTGTTGTATAATAGCCTTTAGTTGTGCCTTGCTTGTCACTTGGCGAGAACCAAAACGCAAAGGAAAGGAAGAGAGGTTGGCTGGCTGAGTGACTCGGTTGGGAGTTAAATTCAACTGAGTAGACTTGACTTGACTCACGTTTTTGCGAGACGAAGAAAACAAGTGACTTTGGCTTTGACTCCTTGTTAACGTCTGGTGAGCAATAAGCTACGTTTTGGACTACGTTTTCTCTCCACAAAAACAAAGTCAGGTCCAAATCATGATGCATGTTGTGGGACCATGGCGAAAGGGTTTTTACCATCTTGCTGTAGCATGAAACCAGCGGCAGTTGAGTTGAATTGAGTGAGTGGTAGGAGGAAGCTTGAAACAAAATGAAAAAGGAAAGAAAAGAAAAAGATCATTCCCTTGTGGTGATACGATGCTTTCAGAGTAAACTGCAGTCACCGACTGAAAACAGAGAATAGTATTTTTTTACTTCCACTCAACTCATGATCATCAGAGTGACTAGACCTCATCTCATTTCATCTTCACAGGCAGCACTGCTACTAAAAACGCAGTGTTACACAAGCAACATCATCCTCACTCACTCAGAAAACAAAAGACACAATTTTCATAGTGACTGAAGGGAACCGTACTACCATCAAAACTCTCTGCTTTGCCACAAAAAGATATTTCATTTCATAGTGGCGAACTTGGTATTGGTATTAGTTGGCTATTACTCGTTCGTTTGAACTAGAGGCCTTGTGCGATGACGACGCTGCTGCTTCTGCTCCGAAACACGTTACAAAGACTATAACAAGACTACAGGTATATGCCTACAGATCAGAGCCACTTATTTATTCTTTCGGTTTGTGTCAGCGTTTTTTTCTCTTTTCAGTAAATACAAGTTTAGTTATTCTCCCCGATATCCCGAAGCAAGCCAAATAATAATAATATAAGTAGCGAGCTACTATTCATGTACAGTTTATGCAATATGCATTAACTAGCAACTTGTCTCAGTCACTCCACTCAACTCAACTCGAGCCTCTCCTGCTCTGTTTCGAACATATCATAACAGCAGCAAAACGCAAAGAAGAAAAGCTTTTGAAGCGGACAAAAACTTAAATTCAGTGCATGAGAGGAGAATGCGTCTCCTTATGCAGAAGGGAAGATGGAGATAAATAAAGTGTTCATACCTACGTATTTAATATTGTATATTGGACTGTGAACTGTGAGCACGATATATCTAAAAGTTGGTTCTCTCTCTTCGCCGTTTCTTTCTTCTCATCTACTGATCACGGTGATGATGTTTGTTACTTGTGTTCTGTGCATGTTGCGTATTATATGACTATGACTAACCAGCTAGTAGACCATTGTAGTATTAACACGGCAGCAGCAGCATCAGCGTTGTCGCTGTTTTCCTCTGTTCAGTTCAGTTCAATTCACTTCAGCTATAAAGAGTTCTTTGCTTCTCTGCAGCTTTGCTCCATCCTCCATCTCCTCCACTAATAATAATAATACAATGTGTGTGGCACACTGCGATGTGAATGCGAGTCGTGGTGTTGGTGAGAGAAGCGAACTGAGTTGACTTGGCTCTCCGCATTTTTGGAACTCACAGTCAGATTGAGTTTGAGTCTGTAACGGAGAAGTTGTGTATTTATATAACCGCGACTTCGTTCCTCGTATTCTTGTGTGTATCGTTCATTCGTTCATTTTTTTCTTCCCTTCGTCCTCTTACTATTCGTTTTTCTCTTGTTCAATGTTTTTTTTACTTTACCATTTTTCCTTTGTTCACGGTCATATCCATACAAACAAACATTATAAATAACATGCTGCAAAGTGCATGTCGCGTTCTTCGCCTTTCTTTGTTGGACTGGGAACAGCAGTAGCATTATTCTGCATTTGTAAAAAAGGAAAGACCAAGGAGAAGTGAATGCAAGAGAAAGAAAAAAACGTAAGAGGCTTTTTTCGTTTTGCAGAGTTGTCATCGATGAGAATGTGAACTTCTCTCCCACCATTCCATTTTGACTTCCTTCTCGTTCCGTTTGCGTTCCTCTGCGAAGAAAACTGTGGACTGTTGTGTGGACTGCTTGATATTATTATAAGGGACAGAACAAATAAAAATACAGAGTGTGGTGTGAGTATGTGACTAGTGGCTACCTAATTCACCCAGAGAAAAAAACATACCTGACGGAGTAAGTGCAAACGGACTCCAAGACTAAAGGACATAAAAACAAATCCAGTAATATTAAAGCTGAAAGCTCTGCAAAATCGACGAAAATGCCAATTGGGTAGCTTGTTTTGATAAAATAATAACATACAATATTATCTGGAAAAATAACCGACACAAAATTGTAGCAGCAAAACAAAGAGGCAACAACAACAACAAAGTTCTTTCGTGTGTCCATTTAGACGGTGAGACATTCTAGGATTTTTAACACTTTATCCACCACCGTCCACACATAATCTATGCGAGGAGAAAAAAATAAATGCCACTACTCCCGCATAACAGGATATTTGTATTTTGGTGTTTTGATAGTACTCAAGCCATGAAAAAAACCAACGGTTAAAATAGCGAACGGTGTTTTTCCTTTTTATTATACGATTATTACTGCTCACATTCACATCATACCATTGTTGAAGTTCTTATGCGAATGCGGTAAGCGGTGATAGGTACTTTTTTTAAAGCTCACTGCTAGAGTTTTTCTAAACTTCAAGTCCAAGTTGTTAAGTTCGCAATTTTTATATTCTTGTGCTCTAGGAAGTTCATAAGACAGTTGGATTTAGTTGAGTTGAGTGAGACAGAAGTCGTCTTCCTGTTCCTAAGTTTTCGTTTTCTGCTAAAACTTTGGCAAAAAAGTAAGTGCTGCAATCCAATAAGGATTTACAAGAATAACAACAAACAACATCCCAGGGAAATGGAGATAAACAAAAAAGTAGAGATAGAGAGAATGTGCGAGATGTGAGTGGATGTGAGCTGATGGAGATTTTTGGTGCTGTGTGTAAGTATAAAAATGTTAAACTTATTACCTACTTTACCATAACATATCATTTCAAAACATGACATACCAGAGCGTACCTAAAATTCCTACGCATAATAAATAAGTCGTCACCGTCAGTCCTCGTGCAGGCAGGCATAGAATTTCATATTTTTTATATTACTTTGTTTGTAGCGAGTGTTGTTATATTTATAGTCTTGCTATTTTATTTTTCTCCTGTGTGTCTTATTTAATCTTTTTCTGCACCAGAAAAAGTAGCATGAGGACAGGCGTAAGTTTGCAACGTGCAAAGGAAAAATCCATGCATGATGCATGCTCTAAGAGGAGTAAAAGACAGACTTGTGCAAAAATGTCGGCCAGTGTTTTTGTGTTCAATGTAAAAAGCGTAAAAAGCAATAATAATCATAACATAACTAAGCAATAATATCATGTGCATACGTACAAAGCATGTACCAGAAAGCCCATCAACATAATATTATCATTCTTCTTGGATCACCCCTCTCTTGGGTAACGTCCAACTTAATCTGTTTTCTCCGTACTACTCTTACTATTGTGATTATTCCATAGTTCTAGACTCATCTTCATCCCATCATCCTATCATAATATCATCATAACTCTATTATTCTAGAATAGATGCTCAAGTCAGTTTCAGTTCTCTGTGTCTATAATGATTATTTTTTGAAACACTCAAACTCTTCCTGGAGTGTAGTAAAACGAGTAGAATCAGAGACAACCGGAAAGAGTATAAATGTATAAGCTGAAGCGTAGAAGTGGAATCTAGAAATATACTTCGTTATTAAACTGAAAATAAGATTTTTGTTGAAAAGGGCAGCCACTAAAAGAAATGAATTTCTGCAAACGTTAATGTAGGCACGTATCTTATATTAAGATTATACAGCACAATCGGAGTCAAAGTGGATTCTTACCTTAGGTATATGCTTTTCATGCCAGGGGAATGGGGACGGTGTACTAGCGGCACTGTGGAGATTTCTATAAGTCGTAATCGTAATAGGTCTTTTTAGTTCTCATCATAACATAACAAGCTGCGGAAAAAATTAAAATGGTGGATGACCTGGTCTCCGGTCGAGCTTATCAGCTCTTTTTTAACAATAGCAATTGAAAACGACCTATCTATTCACATTCCTGAGAAAAAGGAGGAGATGAGAAGAAATGTGTATAAAATGTAGATATTATTTTTATGCATTCTATTCAGCCAACCTTTTTTGTGAATAGGGAATCTCCATGTGTCTTTTGTACATAAAGTGACGAGGATTTTATATGACTTTACTCTTACTGCATGTGCCATGTGCATTTCACCACAAAGGAAAGAAAGGACGAAACGAAGGTCTCTTTTCCTTCCTCTTTTCCACTACCTCACCAAAACGAAATTACAGCAGTAATATTCCCTTTGACTTGACTATTTTTTACAAATCCTCCTTATTCTACTTACTGCTAATAATAATAATACACCCGGAGGCTGGATGACTGGCTCTTTGTTGTGTAGCCATCACCCGCTCCCTCCGCATCATCATTGGTCTTGGGGTCGGGTCGGCCTGCAAAAAACGCATTGGTATGTAGGGAAGAAGGCAGTAAGGCAATAATAATACTAAAAGTGGTACACAGCACAGCCGTAGTGGTAAAAGGCATTGTAAATGGAGGCTTAAAGTCAGGAAAGAAAAGTTTCTTGAGCCTTCTTCTTTTTTTCCCACTTGGCATTTTTTTATTTTGTTTTTCTTCTTCTTCTTGCAAACGATAATAATATAACGGACAAGTTATGTGACTGAGTGAGCGAGCTTTCTTGTCTCCTTTCGTTAGGTTCTTTCTGCCGAGCACAAGGTTGATGCGTGCTCTTTTCCTATTTCTTGGCTCAAGACTTAAGTTTTTGGCTTTTCAGTTGGGTCGTGTTTTGAATGAGACTGACTTGACTGTTCAGTTCCGACTACTCTCTGAGTCTGCTGAGTCTCAGTCTGGGTTGGCTGTGTGACTCCTCTTCCTCTCTGCTGCTATAGGTATAAAATGTCTTTTCTCGGTGTGTTAAGTCATTGAGTGAGGTTAACCAGGAATAAAAAGAAAGGTTGGTGTTGTGTGTTAGTAAAGCTGCAGTCTTTGACTAGCATAACATGGCCAATACACCAGAACACATTTTTGCGACGTCGTGTTGTACGACTTTTTCTAGCGATGCGGTGGCGGTGAATGTTTCATTTTGCCAATCTCAAGCAGCTGAAACTTTAAAGGAGAAAACGAAGCTGTATCAAACAGTCGCGTTCCTTTGCATTTGTGGGTCTCTGCGTGTTTTCACTATGTGCACGTATTGCAACGATGAGAAAGAAAATAATGCCAATCATGATGATATGATTCTAATGTGCTTTCGTCGTGCTTCTATCAATCATTATCAAGGAAAGAGGAAAGTAGGAAAGTATTTTTAGTAGAGACAAGGAGAAAGGGGGAACTTTACTCCAATTCGAACTCAAATGGAGTAATGCTTTCGTACCTAGAAATTTGCAGTTGATGATGAAATGGAAAAGGAATTGGAGTGTGCCGCAGTCAGAGTGAAAGAATGATATTCGCCAGTCGCCACTCCAATTCTAGGGCATGTGTAGTTAGGTTGAAGATGAGAGTGAGAAAGGAAGAGGAGAGATAAAAAGATGTGATTGCAGATCATAGATTTGACCTGATCCACTTTCCTACTCGTTGTCAACAATCATCTCTTCAAACACTTGATTTAGTCGCAAGCAACCGCTAGTTGAAAGGCTTTGATGAGGATGCTGATGCTGATGAAGAAGACGAAGAGTTTAATATTCGTCAAATGTCATTTTATCTTGCCTTCTTTGCGTCTTGTAAAAAGTTTACAACTAAACTAAGCTAAAGAGAAGAGACGAGAGCTGTCGAAAAATTATACGTTCAGTTCAACTTTTCTTTTCCACGATATGATGGGATGCGATTCTCTCTTTTTAACTGGTTAAGACATCACCACCATCAAAATATTACACCCTGCCTTATGCAGAGTGGATGGAGACGGTTTTGAGAGTTAGCGTTCGCTTTGAAGATATCAACTAGTAATATGCAATGTTCCAGGAGTTAATTAACTGTGGCTGTCTCTTCTCTCTTCCTGCACAAAATAATCTTTCTAACGAAACCCAACCAGATTACAAGTTAATTGAAGACTTCTCTGCTGGTCTGCTATTTACTTTAGCAAAATTTTGTCATGCATAAAAGATTCTCCCAAAAAAGAGAGTTCATCGGGTGTGAATGCGACAAGTGCGACATGACAGAAGCAGTTAATGTTTATTACAGAGCTGAAGAGAAGATCAAAACGAGTAAAGAAAGTTGCCACAGGCAAGGCCTTCAAAAATTGTTTTTGAATGAGTCAAGTTATGGATATTCTATCACTGTCACAGAGTCGCACGTCCTTTATTTAGGCCAATCTCCTCTCATACCGCAGGCTAACCAGCTGCTACAGATAGAGGACAAAATGTTGTTAACATTAGTAATGGTAGCTAAAAGTGTATTATAACTGTTTTAGTTTAGTGGATACTAAATTGGAATTGAGTTGTTTTTTCAAGTGGGCCGTGTTAAAAGGACTAGGAGCAGAAATAATTATTGATGAAAAGCGTGCATAAAATTTTATGTCCTTACTTTTCAACTTTGTCAACCAGAGTAAGTAATAAGAAGACACAACACAATGTCAGTCAATTTCATTATCATTAAATATCATCGACATTATCGTCATCATCGTCACAGACGCAGCCCAAGTTGCTTACGGAATTCGCCGAGTCACTGTACAGACTAAACCCCCTCAGCAAGCATGTTCTCCTTGTACCAAAAAAAGTCAGTTTGCAATTCTGCCAGACCAAAAACGTAAGTAGTGGCTTCATAGCTTCAAGAGCTAGTAGAAAGCTTGTCACAAGGCTGTGACAATGTTTGCAACTTTATAGTGTATCAATTTCATTGATCGAAATGTAAGTAAGCAAAGTAACTGCAGGGGACACCTAAAAGTTTTTTATTTTGTTTTTAAATCAATGGGATTACCACATAAATCTCTCTCCTACTCCCAAACCTCCATTCATTGACTCACTCACTAACAAAACAAACAAGCGAGCAAACGCTGCTGACAACGAACGAGGTCTCTCGCCTCTCTCAAAATCTCTCTTATAAAGTCTCAACTTAGCTTTTGTGCACACACACTCACTCTCAGTGTGTGTAAAAGGCGGAGATGGGGAGATGGATTGAGCTAAAATGGCTACACGGTTGAATGGAGAGGAACAAAAAAGCACTACTTTTTATAGCAATTAAGAATTTGTCTCGTGTCTTTGATTATTACTCTGCCATGCTTTGCTTGCTGGTTTGCTACAGAGGCAGGATATGACAAAAAACGCGAAACTTTGTCTACCCGAACTCCGCAGTGCAGATTGCAATGGGAGAAGGAAAACATGATGACGACATGACGATGACTGCACAGTTACAGTTACTTGGCAGTGCCAATTAGTGCGATTGTTTGAGATTGCAACGGTTGATTTGAAAGATATTGTAGGAAAAAATGTACATCGTACCGGTACGATCATGATTGTCGTCTTTATGCGATACTCATGCTGATTTTATTAGTCTTTGCTTTTATTATGCTGATTTGAGCTGAACCATCGGGTTATTTTTATTTTACTACATCAGTGCTTGTCCTATCGTACCGTATTAGTAATATTACCTCCAAAGTTTCTTTTTAGCATGAAAACACCATAAATGAAAGGCAACACGTACAATTCCTTCATTTTCATCCAGATTAATTAAGTAAATATACTTTTCTTCATTGCACAGCAAAGCAATAGCGATAATTGCCAAGTGCCAAATTACCACTGGCATTTTGCTATTGATTATTTCGCTTCATTGCAGTGATGACAAGACTGAGCCGAGTGTAAACGTAGAAAAATAATTTACACTTGCGATCTAATTATACGCTTTGTTTTGTACGAAGAAACGTATCGATTATTGACACATCGCAACACACATCGTTTTAAATGGATTCATTCAACAACAAAAGGAAAAGTTTAGAGGGCTTTTTTCTTTGCTGTCACAATTACAGCATTACAATGTACGTCAATAGGGTACAAAATCAATTTTTTGAATCAGTCACGCAATATTTGAATTCTCAATTACGGCTAACAATGTTTTCGTTAGGACTTACAAGCACATGCTGATACGTTTTGTAAACCATAAAATTGAATCACCATTCATCATCAGTTTCATAAATAGTGTACTGCAACATCAACAACTCGATTGTCGATCACAAAGTACCACGTTACGTTAGCTTTATCTTCTTTGTAGAAATGAGTCAGTTTTAGAATTGAATTGGTGAGAAGGGAATGTTATTTACTGTACATTATATCGAAAAAGGTGTAAATTATTTCCTGCAGCAGTATTGTTACAGTTGAACTGTCACAGACAGGTTACACCATCATTCGGTAAAGCAACGGAAAGTAAACTCATTGTTTGCATTGTCAATATGACTGAGCTCACTTTTTATGCAACTTTGCCACTTTACGACACATCGCATCACTCATCCTTATGAATCATGAACATTGAACAGACAGACGTGCCGCGTCACACCGTATTTAGTTCCAACATAAAACAATGTCTTCAAAAGCCTTCGGGCACAATTTTTTTTCGATGAAGACTTGAGAGTATTTTGTCACATTTTCTGCAAACAATATTATTTATAAATATAAAAATCTAATCAATATCCAAACATCACCATTTACGTCTCTCATCTCATCAAAGGTAAACCAGTCAGTGAGAATATTTGATATCATTTGTAACATTAGTTCCTTATTATTATAATGCATTCAGTTGCAATTTCAACGATATTGAATTTCATTAGTCATGCTATTGCTCCACCACTGTGAAGGAGGAAATAGAATCGGATTCATGCTTTCATGCGAATGCGAGAGGTGTTACACGATAGTTGAGTTTGTTTATTTTGCGTTTATTAGATAACTTAAATCAAGATGAATGAACCTATCTTAATGTAAATCTGTTCAATATTTGTTGTGGTGAATGTTTGTGATTTATAAGATATGAACAGTGTCAATTACTCCGCCACTGTATAACCCAGCCCTAGTCCAAGCAAACCATGCAATTAAACGAAACTTATCGTAACATAATGAATGGGTAAATGTGCAACAATCGTGTTTTATCATCATTAAAATTATTTGCTGCCTCGCTTCACGTATCATGTCCATTAATTTTGCATTGAATATCATAAAATAAACATGCGTGTAACAAAGTATTTTATCTGTGTACCTTCATCTTTTTCGATACACTGCTTTGTGATTGTGAACACTGCAATCATTCTGTTCCTTACTTACTACTGCATCTCATTTCATTGGTCATTATTGTTGCCGTTACGTGAATCAAGTGTCTATATTAGGTATCACGTTATTCACGTATTTAGTCTGAAGTAGGCTAATCGACAGACTAGGTACATTTTTTTCCTCCATCAAAGTAATAATAATAAAGCAAATCAGCGCTTAATATCGTCCTTTTGTGTAACAAACACGATCCCATATCCATCTCATTTCATTTCATTGTTTTTCCCATTTAAGCCTTGAGGAATGAATGACTTGATGGATAGGTTTATTAGGTATAATTTCAAAATAGAAACGGCCATTGTTACAAGCAGTGCCGTAATACTAGTCTAGTTGATGTGTGATGTTACTTTCGTGTGTTATGTGACTATCAGCGTAATCGTAATCATAACAAATACAATAGAATACAAAGTGTGTGAGACAGGAAACTGTTCATCTTTTTCTGTGTTTCTGGTACATTAACATAATCATTTTGTGAACGGTAATAATAAATCGTCAGTGAGTGAATGTGTGGGTATCTCGTTAAAAAGTAAGGCTAGGTTCACTCCTGTATGCCACTTGGGCGAGTTTAGTTCATTAGAAATTTGTTGGTTTTAGTTGCGTCTTCTCTTCCGTTGAACCGCACCGTAATGGTAAAGTTAGTAAGTTGGTTTATTTGCTACCACTAAAAAGCACAGGTATGAGCCTGTGCTGTGATGTGCTGTAATTTCGTGTTTGATTCCCTTGGGAAACTTCTTTCTGCAGTGTAATGGCAGTAATTTGTGTACGAGCGGAATTTGCATTCTATTTCAATTTTTTATATATTTACTAGTAATGAGCCACTGTAGAGTTTAATTTTAGCTGCGTAGTATAGTTATCAAGGTATGGAAATGAAGGTAGGTAGTTTCTGTCTAGATTAGATAGGTAGCAGGCACAAATAAACATTAAAATTAGATAGGGTTGTTGTTGAGACATATTACGCATAGTTTGTATCGATGTAATGCTCCACTTTATCTAAACAACCAGAGAGAGGTCAATGGTAGGAAGGAACCATGGTCAAATTTGGGGAAAAACTTTTCACAAAACTTTTTTTTTAGTTTTTGACATTGTACTCACAGACATGTTCAAAATTGTTTAATAAAAGTGAACATTGAAACTTTATACAAGTAAGATTGACTCGCATTATTTCGAGCCGACTTGTCGCATTATTTTTTTGTGTGTGGGTGCGAATATGATGACGGAAGGGAAATGAATGTAATATGATATGATTACATTCAAAAGATTTTACAAAAAAGTAAATGGAATGAAAAAGTTTGTTGCCTTGTTGTTTGTGATGCCATTTTCGTCTCTGAACTTGATGCTTACGTTTTGAGGAAATGAAGTTGATTTGATAGACGAACACCTACCTACATAACATCACATTATGGAGGAAAGAGGAAAATAAAGGAAACGTGATAAAGAAAAATGTCGTCCTCTCCCTGAAAAATTATGGTGCTCTTTTTTGTTTTCATCTTGTGCCTCACTCCGTCGGTACGCTACGTATGTAATGTTCATTATAGTACTTTTCAACGGAATGTAGTTTGTTGACTGTAATGATTATGACACCGAAATATTGGTTCAGCTAGTAGGTTCAGTGTTTTTTTCTCGCGAGGACAAACCAGGCAACGACCTCAAATGCCAACTCTAGCATTCCATTCTGTATAAACAAAAACATTCGCATTAGAGTTTCAGTGTGTGAATGAAAGCGACCTTTCCATTACGTTGCAATTTTCATCTGATAAAAAGTCATCAACTGATAAGGTTAATTGGTAATTGGCACTGAGAAGTTTTTTTGGTACGGCACTGGAACGCCAGAAATGTTGCAAGTTTATTTTTATTATTATGTGTTACAATTATGGTGTGAGCACCTTAAAGTTTAAAGTGCTTTTCGTTTGATTTGTAAGTGCTGATAAAAATGCTGAACAGTTTCATAATTTCTTGAGCGTAAACTTCACTGAAGGTTGAGCTAAAGTTACATGCCATAAATAACGAGTTATCATTATTATTACCACATTTCTTTGCAGCCTCAGCAGATCAGAAAATGATGGTTGAATAATGTGCCATTAGTCATGCAATTTTTAGGAATTGAAATTTTTAAAAATTGTCTTTGGGTTGTAAATACGTTTATCAGCATTTCATCTTAAAGAAATGAGTATGTCTGTGATGTGAATCACGGTACCGTTAATTGAATTCGCTATTCGCTAACCAAAAAACTGTATTATCATTATTATCAATATTGATTATGCGTGACTAAGAAGTTTTGGAATAAACGAATGAATGAACATTCTAGTCATAAGATAACGTAAGGGCTTGACAAGGAAGAATAATTCCATTCGTCAGAAATTTCAAAGAAATTAACGAAGGCAATAACTGTCCCTTGTCTCTTGTGATTGTATTCATTTGTCGACAAATTCTGTGAACAAACGTGCTTATCGTAATTACTTACAGAAATGCGTTCCTCTTCTCCCCGCATGAGTCAATTCTCTGCACTCATCTGCATGTTGAAACAATCTGGTTCGTCTTTGTTTGGGATTTGAGGATGCTAAAGAAGTGACGTGAATTTCTTAATTTGGATGTGCTTGAGCACGCTGAAGACGTCATCGTAAAAACGTGGTTGAACATTGGCACAAAAAAGAAAATACACATTTTACCATACTCAGACATTAGATGCTGAGCTGAAAGCATATATTTGACAATGTTAAAGCTAAAGCTAAACAGCCGGTTTTTCTTAGCTTTCGGCATACGTCACAGTCATCATGGATTATTATGACCTCGTACATCTGGTTTTATGATGACTAATTTAAATGAACTTTCATGTCTCCTTTGTTTATGCATAATGCATTGAACCATTCATTTTATTTACTTTGCATATCTCCAAATTTTTTCACTTTATTGGAGGGAAATTTTACGCCGATTTTTTGAACCGATAAGCAAAATGTTTGTCGTGTCAATCAAGGAGAGCCAATGCCGTCAAAAGTCAATTTCACATTTTTAAATTTTAGTTCTACTCAATCAAAGCTATAAAATCATGCACTTTAAGTTTGAAAGCCACAATACAAAACCAAATGTTGCACTAAGTTTCAGAGACAAATTTTTATAATAACATTATGCCGAATAAAGAAATAAACTTTTCACAAGTGAGGCATTTTTGAACATCTTCTTGTTATAATACTATAATCTTTTAAAAGTTTTAAATGCAACAGGATGTAGTGCAACATTTACAATAAGTACGCAGCTTGTGGTGTTTATTTTTTGCTTTTGTCGGTGTATCGTATTGTAATCGTATTGTATACTTTTGTGGTGGATATTTTGATATACATATAACTATCAAAATAATGGAAAAGTGCATTAAAATTAAAAATTCGTTTTCAAATACATTTTTACCTGAAAGTGCAAACGAAGCAGAGAAGAGCATATTGAACGTTTTAAGGAATAAAATATTTTACTAATGTACCTATTTGTTAATAATGATTATTTCATTCGAAAGATAATCATTATCAACGCCATCAACCACCATTACGAGACCACTTTAGAAGGACGCAGAAAACAATATTGATAATCTTGATGCAATCGCTAGAATACTAATATTCGAGTCTGGCTGGGAGTCAAACAGTTTACATTATTGTACAGTTGAGCGAATTTGAGATGTATTTCTTTGCGTGCCAAACTAGCTTTGCGTTTTTTATGGTGACTTTACGTTAAAAAAAGTTTGAATGCAGATAGTTTAAATGAGCAGAGCATAGTATAAGTTTACCATCGAACCATCCCATTCTTTGTTCTGATATAATATGTAACAAATTCGTGACCAATTTTATTCTCAAATTTTTTTCATGATTATGAAAACTTGAAAATAATTACTTGAGGCGTTACGAAAAAGATGCAATCATCAAAGCAAAGAAAAAATCACAAAAAGATTCCTTGAGTATTGACTTTCTATAAATATGAATGAATGCGGTATTTCAAAGCGTACTTTTTTAAATGACAGTGATGCGAGTTACAATAAAAATACAAAATTTTATTTACTTAATTACCTACAACCGTTTACTTTTCAAACTTTTACTTCAAAATCAAGGTTATTGTTTCAAGCAAAAGGTTATCAAGTACAATATGAAATTTTCGAAAATTTCCTTCCTTTGCCAAGTCCGCTTGGGACTGGAGACAATGTATATAAAGACTATTAGAACAAAAGGAATGAATTATGAGTCGAGCCAGAAAACTACAAAAAAGTACAAATCTGCCTAATTTATTGTTTTAGATGTTAACAGTTTAAACTTCTTGATGAATAATGCATTTTATTTTATTTATGTCTCCCTAATTTTAGAAATCCTTCAGCAACAGCACCAAAATGCACAGAAGTAAATTGATCAAAGTTTCTCTTTGTTCCCTTGTCCTTGCTGACTTTGAAATAAAATAAAAATAAGAGCTGAAAGAGCTCAGTTTCTTCCTCAAATAAATTACCCATAACGTTCTTTCTGCCGCCTTGAATACATTGCCTTGTTTCAGTCAAATTTAAATATTGCAAGTTCACTGTACAACTGAATGCATAAGTTTCATGGTTGTAAGGGAGAAACCAGTTGAAAGGCAGATTAGATAACGGTAATTACATTATTTTCAGTCAACTCGCTCGAGAATGACTAGTGATTTTGGCTGTTTAAGTTATTCAAGCCAAAGATTTGGACACACTAAGCTGTATCAGAATCAAAAGCTGTCTGTGTGAAAACTAAAGCCGCTTAAGTTAATGTATCAAACAAGGATTTTTCAAATTTCACAATTTCAACTCTCTTTTGATTCTGCTTCTTTTCAACTTGTGGAATTTCACATTTTACGAGCTAACTTTTAACTGAGTGAGTAGAAAGGGAATAAGCATAAACTAATCAACTAACTGGCTAAAGTATTTAAGATATGTAAAACATTCCCGGATATGCGTATCAAAATCACCATACATTTCATTACGACGATTACCAATAAAACACAATCTTCATCATTCATGACATGTCATGCATTCATAGGCACATTCATTGAATTCGCCTCACTTGATTCATATAGCTCCTGTACGTTAAGCCAAATGAAAACAACTGAAAGAATCTAATTGATCGTCTGTAAACTTTTTGTTCGTTTTTTTTTTTTTTTTAACCGATGCTCTCTGCGGCGTTCTTGGGCATTTTAACTAAGTAACTGTTTTTACCACAAAGTTGCTGCTAATGATAACCTAAGGACACTCCAAAAACTCAAGACAAGACTGCTCAGGGTTACACCGGTGTTTGCGAAATAAATACAATGCCAGAGGGACAGTTTTTGTTCATCGACAAATTCTATAAAGCTACCGACTTACTTAATACAGATACAAAGTTTGTATCGATACTGAAGCGAATGCGAATCTGTCTAACAAATCCAGCCATTACAGTTCATGTTCATGTACCTTTAGAGTTGGCTATATCTTTTTTACCGAGGTTTCCTTTGAGGTTAGTTAAAAGCGGTAGAAGGTTATAGAACGTGATATTCTGCACGAGTGGCCTTGTTTTCTTCCGTCTAAGGCCTGACAGCAAAAAAGGCTCGGAAAATAGAGAAAAGAAAACTGTACGCTATATAAACTGTAACTGTAAGGACGATGGTGGCATGCATGGCAGGCAAACATATCAATAAACCTTTTGCTTACTTTTTGGCCATTGTGACCAAAAAAGCACTCCACTACAGGCTCGTTTGGAATGGAGTGTGGACTCGCGGTGGATTATACATGACCATACTTTCATGGGTTTCTACTGGCAACCTCTTTTGTTTGTTCAAAAATAAAGAAAATCGAACATTATGGTCATCGTATGTTCGTTCCACCTCCATCCACCTAATTTTGCATGTTTGGGTTCGGTTTAGTGGTTTTGGTTAAATTTACATATTTGCTTGACAAAGTGTTCCATAGTATACATGTTCCATTAGTAAAATGCGGATCCTCTTCTCCAGTCAACCAGAGCCAGAGAAATAAAATGGAGCCTCAAAAATAAATGGCATACTGCAAATCGGCATCAAAGTTTCAACTTATTAGAAAAAGCTTCAATGTGTAAGCAAATATGAAGAAAAGCATCCATAATTTAGTTTTCCAATATTGATTTACTCATGTTATTTATTGTTTTAAGTATGTGCATAATCACAAAATATCACAAGCACTAACCGGATTATAATTTGTTACAATGCTTGAGACAGCCATGATAAAAAAAGTTGCTAAAATAAGTGCAATAGAAATAGCACACGATAAAAATAACTTTTCTCTTCATCATACTCATACTGACCTTATGTTAAAGTTGGAGAGGTTTATAACATTTTCTCCAACTAGCAATTTGTGTTTCTGTGCGGACAAGTGATTTTTATCTGTATATTTGCCTGACTGCCAATTGACAATGTTTGCCCTTTTCTTGTTGTTTGCAGACAAGAACAATCAGTTATCAGTTGTTGTTCTGAACGAGGAAGAGTCGCTTGTCGGACGGACATCAAACGCAATCGGAAGTTGTGTCACGAAGACTCCATTGTCTACTAACTAAGTACCTGCTTCAACTTCAACTTTCACGTGAATTGCGAAGAAAAAACTTCTTGTTTCTTATCATCACACTCTTGAACCTTTATCTACCAGG
Organism: Cyphoderus albinus; assembly: GCA_021029165.1. NCBI lineage: Eukaryota > Metazoa > Arthropoda > Collembola > Entomobryomorpha > Paronellidae > Cyphoderus > Cyphoderus albinus. The sequence goes on along the minus strand of VYYJ01000601.1, from coordinate 16,635 downwards.
TGCTAACAAGACAGCCTCCTTCCTGTCCAGCAAACCAAAATAGACTAGAAAAAAACACATCCAACAAAATCGTAATTGTCACGTTACGTGTGTACCTGAGTGAGTCGCACAACACATCGGAAGAAAATTGATCAAAGAAAGGGTGAGTAAACAAATAACAAATAGAATACAACAAAAATGATTTTCCCAGCGTAGTGAAGCGCTTAGAAAACTTTTGCATACCTGCCCAAACTAAAAATTGCAATGATATAAAGCAATTGATGTAAAAACTACTTGAATGAAAGCGTGTGCCCTAATTATTTTTCCTTTTTTCTATTGTGTTCCTAACAGGATTGAACTCAACGGAGCGTTCGTTCATCGGAAACCTCAGATACAATAAAAACAAATTCTCTCTTTTTTCTATTGAGAAACAGCAAATACTCGGATAGTGCACGCCATTTCCATTTCCTATTAACTTTTTCCACAAGCCGTTGCTCGCTAGACAAATTTTCACATGGAACGTTATGAACCACAGAGCAGATCATCATGCCATTAGATTCCTACTACTATCAAGACTGATTTACAGTAAAAGAAAATTCCCACAAAAGAGAAATCGTTCGTGAAAGGTTCGTTCCCAGAAAACCCATCCATCCAGCGGCAAAGCAAGGTGATTGATTTCTACCGAGTTTTCGCAACTGAGCAGAGTTAACATAACATCCCTTTTCCCTGAGAACATTTCACTCCCAGAAGACAGTTTTCTCACTTCCGCAATAATAACAGTCGAAGAAAGAAGAAATAATATATAAAAAAAGTAAAAAGGCTGCTGGCAGAAAGAGGGGGAAAGGTGAGGCGGTAATAATAATGCCTACAAATCTGAAAAGCCTGCTCAGTCGCTCTCGTTCTAAGAACGAGCTGAAATTGCGAGAAAGCAAAGATGAGATATCGCCTTCGGGCAATAGTGAAAGTGAAAGCAGTGGTGATGGTAATGGTAGTTCATCCTGTAAATGTGAATCATCGGGACTCCACGTCTGTCTCAAAGATCCCTGCTGCTGCTGCTCTCGTCAGAGTAGTGAAAACTCAGTAGTCTGCTGCACCCTTTCAAAAGCTGGCTCGTCCTTTTTTCATCACAATAATGATTCTTCAGACTCAGAAAGCAACTGTTTCTCTCCCGTGAGCAGTAGTGATCTAAGTTACAGCAACAATAGCGCCAGTGATGAAAGCCCCGATTCCTGCTTTCTTCCAGGTGGAGAAAATTTCCTTCAAAATTTAAACTGTGAGACTGCCTCTAATTCTAGTACAACAACATCAGCCATGATTCCTCCTGGAAACTCTTTCCACAACGGCTATTTAACATCACATAATCTGCAGCGTGGACGCGGAATGGCGTATCCCTGCTGTAGTCAGAACTATGCTCTACCGACCTCGTATGAAATGGTTCCTCCGTCAACGGTAACAGCATCAGCAGCAGCTGGAAGTGCTTCCAACGGGGAGTACCGTGGCTACTACCTAAATGAAAAATCAAATGTTGCTTGTCCCCCAAACTCTAGACTAGTTGGAGTGATGGACCAAAATGATAATGGAGAAATGCAAAGAAATGCAAGCTCTAAAACCCTTTTCTTCTCTTGCACAACGTTACACCACCAACCAGGTTGTAGCTCCTTTGAGTCTAGTCATCACCACATGGAACCAACTCCGGACTTTTCCCCTTTGTCTTGTGAAGACCATGCATCTTCTTTAACATCTACGAGTGGAAATGCTGCAGCTGTTCCTGCTTCTTCCTTGAAGATGCCAACTTTGAGTCAAGCAAGGACAAATGTGGCGGACGGTTGCGGCTCCATGGCATGCGGATCGCCGTCAGCAGCCGCTGCTTGTTGTACTTTTAATGTGAAAGATGGATCCCCTTGTCAAAGTTTGTCAATAAGGAAGTGCGAGACCGTCCTGGCCTTGTCCAACTTCAACGGAACCGTCTCGACCACCACAAATCCCATCATCACAAGTTCCAAATCTTACGCGAGAAACTCTTCTGCTGGTCCCGGACCAGCCGCGGCCCCAGTGATAGCAGCCTCAACTTATTCCAACTTTCCAGTAACAGCAGCTCCTGTGACAACAGGCGCTACGGTCTCACACTTGTCGTCAGCGTCTACTACACCAGTTCCTTCCAGTAACGTAGGTGGGAAAGTGAGGGTAATGAAAGAAAAAATATTTTCAACTTCCTCATCTGCTCTAAACTGCCTCCTGCATTCCTCTTCACGAACGGGTAAACTTCTGTCCGGTTGGAAACTCAACACCACCAGCAGCTCGACAAATAGTGGCAGCAACACAAATGTGGGTCATATCAGCACTAACATGTTCAGTGGGAGCACTGAAGGGAGTAATTGTTTGGGCGTCAATTGCCAGCCAAATAAACATTATTTAGGAACCGCTGGAATTCCCCCCACTACAGCAGCCGCCAGTGCAAGTGATAATAAGAAGCTTGGGTCCACTGCCTCTGGCAGACTTGCTGGTCACCACCATCACAAATCCAGAAGTCAACTCTCCATCTCCGAAAACAGCTACAGCGGCAGTCCTGCCCCTCTGACTCCTGTTAATCGGCTGAGGAGAAATGTCTCTGTCAATAATACCAGTTCATTTTGTCCTGCCAGTGGTAGTTTAAGTGCCCATTCATCCTACTCCCGATCAAGTAGTGTAGCGTCCTTCGGCTGGAAAGAGAAAGACGACCCTTTCGAGCAAACTCTCCTTTGTCGACTTTGTCTCTGCAATGTTCGGATAGAAGATACGGTCGAAATCCTTTCCTGCTCCTGTCGATACTGCAAAGACGTAAGTCATCTTTTAGCCAAAAGAGAAAAATAGAGATTTTTTCTCTTTTCTTTCTTATTATTTCCTTTTGTACATGTAACTTTTTTGTTTTCCCACTCAATCCGACTTTTTGTGATTGTGAGACTCTCAATCACAACAGAGCTCAGTCAGGACTTTTCTTAGTTTATGGAGAGGAGAAAATGGAGTGTCATTCAAGTTTTAGGGCCATACGTGCAGTTGTGTCCACACACAGCCGATAAAAGCATATTTGTACTGTAAGAAATTGTGTCACTACAATTCTTTAGTTTCATAATGCCAACTTTCATATTTCAGTGGAATGGCGAAATTGCGAGACTGGACTCGTTCTCTTTTATTTGCAGACGTCTTCGTTAGTACTTACTTTGTATTCAGTTGACCTATTATTGTCCAACCCACAAGGATTTACGATTTCCTATGTTTATCCTCTGTGTACACAGCGAATTTTGGGAAAAGCGTGTGACTCGACTGAGATAACAATAATAAGAAAAGTACAAAGTTTCCAAATTTCTGCCGCCCACGCAATACGTAGCGCCATCATATTTTTTTCGGAAGAATGAAACGATAAAAGTTTATTCTGGCTTAATTTTTTAGTATTGTCATCGAGGCTATGAGACGCTTGTCAGTGCAGGACAGAGAGACGAGAGAGAAAGGGAAATTTTCGTTTTAGTTTAGTCGTGTGTTCATATTTCATAAAATGGCGCATTACACGACAAAACTTGTGTGGTGAATGAGCGATGTCAATGATTAATGTCCTCCCACGCCTTTAGAAAAGTCACCGGTGCTGAAAGCAACGCATATAGCAATCTTCATAAATCAGGTGAAATAAATCTACATTAGAATCAGGTAGACTGATACATACTGCTAGATAATGCAAAATGCAAAACACACCCACTTACTCACAGACTCAAAGTAAAAGTTTCGCTTTAATACAAAGCATTACTTTGAGTAATTATTTAATACTGTGTAGGAGTAACGCAAAGAGTAAATAGGATATAAGAAAATGTCGGAACTTTGTTGAAATAATAAAGTGTTAGCTAGTTGAACAAGAGCGTAGCACACTTTAATTGCTTATTACTTTGCGACCATTTGCATATGACTTACAATAACACAACTAAATCACTCTGAAGGAAGATTTATTTTTCTGCCACGTGTTTCCTTAAAAGCATACTCAATCCTCCATTTCGGCCAAGTAAACAAGTAGGCTCCATCAGTTACTTGTATGACAAACTAAGTTTGATGATACGAGCTGTAATTTGATCATGATTCATGATAGTGGTGTGGTCGTGGAGTTTCTATCTTTATGATGTGAGTGGGAGAAGAGCCCCTTAAGAACAGTAGCATATGTGATGTGACTGACTGATTAATTAAATAGAACTTTGTCTGATTTTATGTATTTTCCTTTCAGTGTCTGATTACCTACGTCAGTTTCGAGATCCAGCAAGGTGCTGATGAGATTGCCTGTCCGGATGCAAGTTGCGAGAAGCAGGGAGTGATGGGACTTTTGGAAGTGGAACACCTCGTGCCCCCGATGCTCTTGGAGAAACATAAAAAGTTTAGATTATTCCGAGGTGAGTAAAGAAAGAGTAAATAAAAAGTTTACTCACTCAGCTCACTTGAAGCTAAATGCTAATAGTTTTTATTGTCCTACATTTATGACCAATTCGAGATTCTTTCAGTTCGTTCGTTGATTCGTTCAAGAGTAACGAGGGCGAACTGAGAATCCGAAAAGGGGTGTCATAAGTGGCAAAGGACGTGAATAAAATTCCATGAATAATAAATAAGGATGTATAAAATATTTTGTGTTGGATTGTATTATCACCGCACTTCCGCTCCCGTCTAGTCATACTTGTCTCTTCTCTAACGAACTCTTTTTTATTCTTTTTTATTTATTATTGCAGAAGTTGAAAAAGATAGCAAGCTGATGTGGTGCCCATCTCCTGGTTGCGAAACTGTCTGCCAAATTCAGGACAGCAGTGGTCTATTGACAGGAGGATTTGCTCCTGAGAGTGACAGAGCTCACGGAGCCGCTGCATCACGTAGTCTCCCTTTTATAAGCTGCCCCACTTGTCGGAAAACCTATTGTGCGGAGTGTAAATTGAGTTGGCATGACTCGAGTTGTGAGTCTTTCCGTAGGAAACTCATCAAACAAGGCAAGTTGAGTTCCGAAGATGACGAGCTATTTTCCTTGGACTCCATTAAGAAGTGTCCGTTTTGTCACGTTTTAATTGAGAAGGTAAGTAATAAAAATTATAATAATCATGAAAGTAGTCAATATAGAAGCTTAGAGTTACGCAACAAAGCTATTTCATTTTTTTGATTGAGTACGTTAGATAATAATTGATATATTTTTGCAGGATTCTGGATGTGCTCAGATGATGTGTAAACGTTGCAAGCACGTCTTTTGTTGGTACTGCCTCGCGTCGTTGGACGTAAGTACTTTTTGTTCTCTTGTAACTTTTGTATTTCACTTTCCCTTTCCTTTGATGTAATTTTCATCTTTAAGAGTAGCAGAATGAAAAAAAAAACTGCTTTGCCACTTATCCCACCACCTACATTTTATTTTCTCCGTATTGCCCTCATCATATCTCTCTATATACATTATACATATGTATTAGCTTATGTCCACAGCGTCAGGTTTCCCTTTATTTTCTCCTTTTACTTCATCTCAACTTTCACTGTCCTCGAGTGTCCACAATCATTGGTTCTCCGCTTCAGCTGAAATGTCAAGCGCAAACTCATAAATAAAATAAAATATGAGTTAGTGACAGTGACAGGGCAAATAATGACTTAGGTAGTCAAACAAGCATGAATGTCCTCCAGGCTGAAAAAATCCATAGTTTAGTTTAAGTTGTCCAGCAATCTCTTAACTTTGTTTACATCGTCCAAAACCCAGCCGAGAAGTAATTCAGGCAGGCTGTTGATCATGATCTAACCACAGATACGTGTGTAAGTTATACAGTCTGAAATTTGGTCAAATTTGTTTTAAAGAGTACATCGCACCGTGGACAATGAGATTGTGACTTCTTGGAGAGTGGTTTTCCCATTTTCTAAGTGCGACGAGTCGAGTTTTTGTTACCATCAGCACAGCATCCACCTCATTATTCTGTCTTTTCTTTCTACTCAACTAAACTATCTTGTTACGTTGCTCCGGAATTAGTTGTGAATGAGATTTGCAATGCAGATGTGTTTCCTCCGTTCCTCCTTCTCTCTTCCCCTATCTCTCATTTCCTTCATTTCATGACTATCTCCCAAGCAGCTACCGAGATTTAATTAAAAGAGCGTAAACTTGGGCTCCAACTTGGTCCATTTGTTACTCAAGACTTTGGTGAAAGTTGACACTTTCTTTTTGTCGGTGATGGTGTGTTTGTGCGTAAAAGTAAGTAAGTATGTCTATTCCTTACTTAAATATCGCCAACTAACCGAGAAGGAAAGTATTTTGGAAAGCTTTACATTGTCTGGGTGTTTCCGTCAGATAAGAAGAAAATGCATTCGTTCGTTTCAGTCTCCTCTCCCATTCCCACACTTTTTTTACTTTTGTTTGCAAATAGCATTCAAATTCAATGTGGAAACGCTCCTCACTCACTATTAAACTCTGAGATACGCTTCTTGAAACGTTGTTGCTTCTGAAAATAGCAGAGACACACGTCACATCTCATCGTCTGTTGTACGCAACCGAAAGAGCGCGTTTTTGATACGGTTTGCTTGCCCCCGACAATTTTATTTTGAAATTCTCGCTTCGGTGACAGTAGCAAGTGGTAAAATGAACGTACGCAAAACAACGTTCCAAACAGCAATATATGTCGAGTCTGCGGAGGTGAATAATTTTTAGCTGAAAAGTGTAGGAAGAACGAAAGTGTTTTGGAGGGAAAGCTTTTCGGAATGGAACGTCAAGTTAATGCGTATGATGGGATAAGTAAGGGAAGTCAAAGGGAAGACGTGCCTGCATGTATGTATGTACTTTTTGGCAGGAATAGTCCATCTCATTGGGACCTTTCCAGGCTCGCCCTTTTATTCCTGTCTACTGGTATCAGAGGGTATCCTTCAAGTGCGTCTAACATTTATACGACGAATGCATGTAACCTAACCTAACCTAACACTCTCTGCGTTGCCAATTTTATATTGGAACTTGCACAGAATCAAGTGACCCGTAACAATTTGAGTCGCTATCCGCAATTCGTTTCTTGGTCAAAGGGCGAATCTTCTGAGTGCCGAAGACATGCCTACTACTATGGAACATGATCTACCAAAGAAATAACATTTTCTACGTTCAAGTGCACTATCTATTTTAATAAATGAGAGTTACGTATTCTTCACAGCATTTACGGCTCCCGTATGTAGGGACTCCACTGCAACTCAAATCCCATCGCCAACCAGAGACTAGGCTACGGGCTAGGAAGTTGGAAAAAAATGGAATGGAAATAAAAAGAACGTCAAACCTTATTACTACTACAAGTTACCACTTAAGGACCCGTCGTCGTTCCCAACTTACTTATTTACTCTAGATATTAACTAGTCTTGAAACAATGAAACAGCCAATATAACAAACACAGTTTCAACTCATTTTCTAACTTTTTTTTTCGACTGAAAGCACCTTTTACCAACTTTACTATTACCACTAATGTTTTTATTTTCTGGTTTCGGCGGTGCTCAGGTGAATCTTGTCACTGCTGCTGCATGCGCCTGTCTAATCCATCATGGCGCACATACTGAAATAATAATAATGTGTTCCTGTACACTGTATGTATATCTATAACCGCCTGTACCTTGCACTCATAGCATCTTTCGAAGAAAGGAGTATCAAAACAGTTAATATGTATAATATAATAATCAGATCAATCTTTCATATGGATTCGCAGAGTGCTTTGCATGAAAATGGGCTTCGCCTCCTTTTCCCATTTTCTCTCTTTCTAAGAATGTACTAACAAAAGCAAGCATCCTGATGATGCCTCTTCCTTCCAAGTCTAATGCATGCAGACGTAGTCACATAAACATAATCTGTAATCTGCAAAGATGAAATTGATTCTATGAACCATAAAATGATATGCCAGTAACCTTTTCATGAGTGAACCAAATGTTGATATTTCAATACGGGCCTGGGAGAAATTTGGAATGGCCGAATAACAATGCAATCCTGGATACTAGGCAGGTACTAAAATTTCTCAGACTGCGACTCCTGCATGCCAGTCATATGGTTATTATTATTATTACTATACTACTCTCTGCTGGTTCCTTTCTTTTTATTATTATAAACAGTGTGTGTGTGCATGTGTAGTGTTTGCCCGGAGAAAGTATTACGGCGTCGGTAGCCGCAAGTAGCAGAAACAACTCATACAGAACCGACGAGAAGAGAATCGTCCTTTGTTTGGTTTCTTCCTTTTCATTTATCTGCGTGTTGTTGTCGAAGACAGATATGCGCTTTATACTGCATTCCTGGGACTCTTGTGATAAAAATCCTATCCTATTCGATTTTATTCAGTCTTTCATGAAAATGAAAATGCTATATTCTCTTTACTGAAATGAGCTCCTTTCCTGGAGAAAAATATCCGGTATGTCAGTCAGCAATATATTGCATTTTCCATTGTAACTTGTAGTTTGTAGCCCATTCTCTTTGCGACGCAGTACCTCATCCATGCCAGCCAACGTCAGCACAAAAATAAGCAAGGCAAATACATACGTCTCGTTTTATTATTGTTGTTGTTATTTGTGGATGAAAGTAGAGTGAGAGGAATCTGTAAAAGTGAAAAATTTATCTAGAATTTGTAAAGCAGAGACTTCATAACACGCAGTCAATTTCAACATCATGATGTTATGTTACAGTTACGATTATTGTAACATACATTATACGCGTTATTACGTTCCCATTCTTTTCAATCATTCATTGCATAGAATACTGCGTGATCATAAAGTAGTGAGGCGCTAGCAACACGGCACTAATAATAAAAAATATCCTCTTCTGATGTCGTGTAATACTATAATCTGCTTATTATGATAGAGATTGGAAATTTGGCCAGACACGTAAAATAATGTAGTATTATTACTAAAATAAAAAAATACAACATTGCCGACCAAGTACTAAAATTATCTAGGTATAAATAGGGCAAGTGCAGGTAAATATGTAAAAGGGTGCAAGGTTTTTAATAGATGATGAGAAATTGGGACATTTGCAGACAGGAAATATGAATAAATGCATTGTGCTCGACTGCGGTAAAAGGAAGTCGAGGGAAAGGTAGCTGGAGAAAGTGCAAATAGTTTATATTCTGCATATAAAAATGGAGCAATGCTTTTTCCTTTCCAACAGCTTGCTACAGTCATTCACTCACGGATGACTGACGCTGAAATCCGTAACGCTCAAAGAATCTCTCTAGCGCTCGACAAATGAAAAACATAGAAACGCAGAGAAAGTAAAGAAAATTGTGGTGGGTCACAAAGAAAGAGGGAAGATGTGTCGTGTCAGGGATGTCTCTCTGTACTCTGTTCTGTACTACATAATCTTTATGTGAAACGGTTACGTTTGATCATGAGAGGTTGGTGATGATGACGATGATGATGTTAACGGCTAACGTACGTTTTATAAGCTAGAAGTGCACCCACAAGGGGAAAGCACAGGGAAATCGGTGGACTGCCAAAGGAATGTTGCAGAAGTGTAGTGTTCTGGTTATGAAAAATGAATAAAATCATATGTAATAATTTACTAGATCTTAAGAAGGTTTCATTGAGCTCCCTTCTCCTTCCTCTTTCCTTCTTGTCCTTTCTCTTCACATAGTGCTAGAGTAGAGGGAACGAATGTCACAAGCAGAGTATGACTTGCATGTGTGAGACGAAGTTCGTTTTCTTTATTGAAGGTAAGCCGAGCTGAAGGAAAGAAAAGTATGTTTAAAGTAAAGAGCTTTCTTTATGGCCACAACTTTTCATGACAGATGCATGTTATATTTGTAGGAATAAATGTTATACATTTTGAAGAATGAAATGTGGGAAAGCGACAGAAGTGGTTGGGACAGGATTTTTTCTTATTGTTAGAATAAAACGGGAGTGTTATGTAACGTAATGGGAATCATCACGACGTAGTGTTGTTATACAGTGGATGGATGGTATGTGTGGAATAAAATATGTTGAATAATGCATGGCATGTTAAAACTATGTCTTTTCTCAAATAGACAGAGGAGCAAGTGATTGCCCTGCGCCGTGTCCACCAAATAGCAAACCACTATCACATCACATGAAAATACAAGAATGAAAGAAAGAAAAGAATTTTTTATGAGAAGTGTCTAGTGTCTGTTCCGTTGTCTCTCTGTGTGTGAGTATGAACAGATCTGGAATAAAAGAATGTACAACTTTTTTCTCCTATCTTCTCGTATGCATACGCCGAATTTGGTTGAGGTCACGTTCTGGTTTATTTGTACTTTCCCTTCATGACTTCTCATTTCATCTGCCTGTTCCGACTTTGTTTTTATTCCTGCCATTTTCTTATTCTATATCTTCGTTATCATTGTCTACAACGACAGGGACATGTATATTATCCATCGTAAATTCGTTTTCATTTTCCAGCCCTGTCAAATTGAGTTTCACGGTAGGAGAAAGTCTTAAGTCTGCCGTACACTATCATGTTTTATATTGTATACATAAATTCTCATTTCCTAAACATGATCCTTAGTGGCCCCAGACAATGACATGACATGACATGATGTGATGTTATGTAACACTGTGACGGGAAGGGAAAGAGGGCAATAATCAGAAAGATTCTGAGCGCTGGTTTGGCTGTAACATTTTATTTTATTTGACTTCCTTTTCTTTTTTAACAGGATGATTTCCTCTTGAGGCATTACGACAAAGGACCATGCAAAAACAAATTGGGCCATTCGCGAGCATCCGTGGTCTGGCATCGAGCACAGGTCATCGGAATATTTGCAGGCTTCGGAGTCCTCGTCCTACTCGCCTCGCCTTTACTCATTCTTGCAGCGCCATGTCTCCTTTGCTGCCGCTGTCGGTACTGTGCCAATAAACTGGACCCGGAAGAATCTGATCTAGTCTGATTTTCAATGTTGTAAATAATTTGTAAGGATAATTATTGTGCATACGTTATCGCTGTCGTGTCGTCCTTCTCTTTCAACCTCAATCCTCCATCCCAAGCCGCTAAACTAGAAATGATGCCGAGTAATCATTCGCATAGGTACATAAGGTAAATATTAACGTGGTAGGGGTTAGGTTTCAAGAGACGAAAACCTTCTTTTTTTTTGTCCAGAACTCATGGTTCAATTTTAATATAATTTTTATACTTTCTCAATCCATTTAATTGTATTTAAAAGCGTATTTATGAGATAAGTTATTGTGTTTGTGATATCATTTCTCGTATTTTCAGTAATCCACGCGGGAGTTTATTTCTGGGGTCGTTATTTATTTTAGTTCATTCTCCTAGTACCTTGTAGATTAAATTGATTTTCTGCATTGTATTTCTTTTTTACGTTACATTATGTTACATTACAAATGTCAAAAATCCTTCCCCTACAGAAAATGATTTATTAAAGACTTGTCTTGTTTTAAGCCCTCTGCTTGGTGGTAATATTATATAATAAATTCTCATCACATACACAAGCTACCAACAGTTTATTATGTTTTTTATGTTCCACTGCGTAATTGTAACAGCTATGTTACCGATGTGTTTGGGATGAAAGTCTGTTTGTCTCGCAGAGAAACCCGATGAATTTCTGAGAATTTTGCAGTTAGTAGAGTGATCCTTCGTGTTACTTAATCAATCAAGCTCGGATTCACTGATTCACTTCACACGACAAAATTGATGTAATGAAAATGCGTGCTGGTTCAATATAGGAAAATGAAAAGGATGAAAAATTCGGACATTGTTTTTGTGTGCCATATTAACTTTTTAGTGTCTCTAATTAATAAGTGAATTAATTAATAGGCTGTTCAAGTTCATAGAAGCATCGGCCTCCTTCCGCAATTTTTTGGAGTAATAAATATAAGTTGCCATAAAAATTGCCAGAGCCTGAGCAGATTGATTTTGATTTGCACAAAATTAATAACCAGAACAGAACCATCTCATTTTCACAATTTAATTGGTGCAATTTTCATGGTTTCATCTCATATAACATGAATTTGACCATTGATGAATTTATTTATCAGTGGACTCCATCATCCGTTTTAATGACTAGCTACTCAGGCGGATGAAAGTGCTTCAGAACGTAGTATGTGCATTCATAATTGTGAATTTGAGTGAATTAATAACCTCCATATTCCTGTATTCGTTTGTAACCAGCGTACAAATTGTATGACCAATCAAATCAGCATTCTAAACTACATTTACATAGAGTATAATAAGCTAAAATTGTTCATTCTTCAAGCTTACATACAATATATTTAATACATAATTAATACATAGTAAAAATAAGGCCAAGTTTATAATTAGCAAATCTGCGCATTTCACGAATCACCTTTCCATGTGTTTTTTGCACTTGCACCTATCTCAAAAATTCAATCACGGTAATACACAGTAATAGATGTAGCAGCTACCCTTCAAAATAGTGAAAGAACAATCTAAAGAAATTGGCACATATTAAAATAGCCCCGTCACGGATTATCTTATCTAACGGATAATTCTGCTGTAATCAACAAGATATCACACTCGCTTTTGTATTAGGTATACAATGATTAAGAAACAGACCACGGTTACGCAGATTATTTTAATTTACTAGTCCTACAACTTAAAGCTACAAATTCACACTCAAAATCGCGGTTGTTGAGAAATTATTGTACACTTATTGAACGTGAACGTCATTCTCATTAATTCTATATCAAACAGCCTAACAATTAACATTTATTGTATGCCGTTTCTACATCTCATTTTTGTGAAGCGAGATAGAGTAGGCTATCAGTGTCAGTGTCACATCACTTTTAATGTGTATTGTCGTTGTCACTTTGATTGTTTATAATGTGATTAATTTTTACAATACACATAATATTTTACGTCTTTGTAATAAATATTGTAAAGTGCATCTTGTACAGTTTACTGTAGGTCAGTTTTATTTAGATTCCGTCGTCTCCTCTTTTTGAATTTGAGGGCGACGATGATTCGTTCTGTATAAGTATGACTCATGTATTTTATTATTATTAAAAATTAATTACAATTAATCGACAAAACTTATTGACTTGATGTAATATATTGTATGTAGTGGAGTTAGAAAGTTTGTATTATAATTCTAAGATTTCGTCTGTGTCAAAAAGAAAAATACAGTCAACAGGTTTACTGTACTTGAGTTAGATGATTTTTAGATACTACACACTTTTGTCGGTGTCTGGTTACCGTTGCATTAAAGAGTTGAATTTACGTTACATCCATACACTAAGAACTATGATAAAATTTGTTTTTGTACCACATCAGTATAGCGCTTGAGTTTTGTCAGAGCCGCTTTGCATACAATAAAGGATTCTTTATTTAGTACTAATCTATCTTCTACTTTTGTGAATGCGCCTAGAATTTAAACCAGCAGATTAATTTCGGAAACACTGAACGTAGTGCTAGAAGCGATGTAATTTAAGATTTAAAAAAAATGAATGTGATTAAATGATGTGATCGAATAAAATGCATATAAATAACCATGTCTAAATATTATAGTGCCTCCGATGTTTTTATCTGAATCATATTTTATTTCCGCCATTTCATTCATTTTTGCACTCACCACTTTTACCGCCGCGTGTCCTCTCGAATATTGAGTTGAATTCACTTCACCAAATGACTGCTTGGACAACCACGACAAACGGCGGTGTTCGTGCTCCGCATTTGGAAAAATATCTAAAAAATATTTTTACATTATCCCAATACTAGCCCAGCATTTCTGTCCCCGATGTCATGTAAAATTACCATTTCGCCGAAATTCAACTCGACTCAGCCTTTCCATTTCGATGACGCCGGCCATATTAAGGAGCAAAGGCAAAAATCGGTTCGCCTCGCTCGCTCGCACTCCATCCAACTGCAATAGCTCCTATGCCTAACTTTTCCAGAAAGAAGAGGAGAGGATACTCATGTATTTGGAGAAGGAAGGAAATCCGGAGACTGATTCATTCCAAGCGAGAAGTCGGCCATGTTATTTGATTCCCAAACGAAAATCTGATTTGTGAACAGGAGGCTTCATAAAGTGCCACTGGGAAAATTTCTCTTAGATTCTTGCCTAACTATGCTTACAACCTCCAAATATTTTACATCTTATGTTTCATAGGAAGTAAATTTCTACATACAAATATAGTATTCAAACAAGTTGAATAATTTCCTTATTCAGTGGGACATATGCATTTTATATGAGTTTGAAGACGACCATGTTAGAATGCAGAAAAAGAAAGTAAACTGGTTTTCCCATTAATACTTGTGCTATGATTCGTTCCTGCTCCGTTCCTGGTTACTCCGCAGACAGGGAAATGAGCTTGTGCCTAATTTTACTCGGAGGAAAATCTATCCCAATTCTTTACCAGGTAAAAGGAAAAACTTATCCAGCTAAAGGAACAAACGTTTTAGTCAAGTCGAGCGATTCTTTCGCTTTCTTTCACTGTGCACCGGACGTATGAACATAATTTTCTTTTCTCCGTAAAGTAGGGTGTTTGGGTACGCTATGAAGAAAAACAGAGAGATATTCTTTTTCCTAAAATCCTCTTTCTTTCACTTCCAACAAGTTCTACAGAGAAAATGTCTCCTTTTTATATTTTAAGATTCGTTTCAGTTGAAGGAAGTCTTTTACATTAAAATCGAAATAGGCGAACTGCAGAATTCAAACATTTCAGAGAGAACCTGGAGAGAAAACATGATTAGATGAAAAGTACTTTTCATTTTCATTTCCTTATTACATTCTTCAATTTGGCTGTCAACGGAAAATTCTTCACTAGTACTTTTGTACCTGTTGGATGGAATGAAACAATGAAGACAGTAATAGAAAATGGTAAAGGCTACACATTCAGCACAGCAAGCCTTTTTCACCAAATCAAATTGAGAATCTAATAAAAATGACAAAGAATTCATGGATCACAGGTATTCCGCATTCTATTCTACTCAGGTCTATTCTTTACTCTATCAGAAAAATGCTATCCGAAAACGCTGCACATGGAACAGTTCCAAAAAAACGAGTTCCACGAGCTCCAGTGTACCACGAACACTGAGTAAGAGTGAGAGAACAGAGAATTTATCATCATGCAAGACAAAAATTTTCAGCGTTTCTTGCATTCGGAACCGCTTTCCTCTCCGACCGAATATGTCGGCGGGCGAGTGCGAAAATAACAGAAAGCACATGATGTATCCTGCCCTTGCTGAAGTTTCCCAGGCCTTTAGTCAGCTGGTGAAAACGGTGAAAGTTGTATTTGACTTGACTCGCTTTAAAGAAAAAATACTATTTCATCATATTTAGATTCCTTTTATCCGAGGTGGCCTACCGTGTAACGTATCGTAGTTAGTGTAATTTAACTGTGGAAATTTTCGTTTGCATTATTTAAATGTAAAATCCGTAATTTGGATGGAAAAATACCAAAAACATTGTCTGCTCCAAAGTAAATATTTGCCGTCCATATTTTGTGTCCAACCATTAAGGATTTAACTGTGTCACGCTTTAACAAAGTAGCAGTGATTTAACCTAAAACTTGTTAATTCCTCTCGTCTGTTGGGCCACGCATCCTTCATTCGGTGAGTAGCACAATCTGAATTATCCTGTTAATTTATTAGCATAGAAATAACTGATAAAAGATAGACCACTATCTAGAAATGAAGACGCAGACTTAGCACACACTCGAAAGTTCGCCCAAGCTATCAATAAGATGACCTCGGCTTGTTAACACATAACACGCCAGCAATTTGACTCAATTTGACTTCTGTTTTGTATCTGTCTCTTTGGTGTCTTGAGTACATTCGTTTGATGTAAGAACACATGGGTTTTTAACATTTTGTTATGTCATCTTACTGATAACAACTTGATAATTAATTATCTAATTTTTAAAAGTCAAGTTTTACAACACGGGTTATTCATTATTGAGTGGTGTTCAGTTACTCATTTGAACATAACAAAATTCGTACCCACCACGATTCTAATGAGTGAGTGAAAACATGAGTGAACATAGCAATTTACACTTTTTAGACTAAAATCATGTGAAAAGGAATCATCAATCATCGATTACCCATGCTCCTGCTTTCAATTTCACAACAAAATTATGAGAAGGGTTGGAAAACCAATAAAATTAATCCCATCATTTTAAATTTTAGAAGATCTTCACGATGACAGTTGTATGGATGACATTTAAACTTGGTTATCAATTAAAACTACTAAAATTATCTCATTTATAAATACAAAGATATGCTCATACATACATATGCTCTTATCCGTACTTACAAAACTTTGAAACTTAATTAAAATTGTTTTCTCTAAATTCCAAAAATCTGGTATCATAAAAATGCAATAAAAGCGGATTAAATAATGATGTACCCTCTCAAAGAAGCGCATAATTTAATTTGAAAGGCATTCCTGAAATAAAAACAGAAATCTCAAGAAATTGATAACCTATCAGAGCAAATAAGCGAAACGTTGATGTTTCCAAACTGTTCATGTCGATCGTAAGCATCTCAATATTGCAAAGAGTTGCAAATATTTTTCGTGAATAAAGGAAGCAGTCTTTCTGTAAGGGAATCCTGTTCGAAGACCAAAAAATGTAGGTGAATCTGCTGAAGACTAAAAATGTAATGTAATCGAAGGACCAGCCAATAAAATGGCAAATAAAAGAGCTAGTGGGTTTTCCGTAGGTATGAATCAAGAATTGAACAGAAGTAAAATTGCAAGTAAAAAT
>VYYJ01000600.1:0-51149 GCA_021029165.1 Cyphoderus albinus | reverse complement strand
GTAAAACTGATATTTTTTATGAAATCAGCGACTCAGAATTGACAAGTGTACCAATTTTGGTCGCATTTAGAGAAAATTTTACTGTTGTGGTTTTGGCCAAGAAAGAAGGCCCAAGTTAATGTGACATAGGTATATGGTTCTTTTTTCTTCTTTTCTCCCTGGCTAAGTTTATGGCAGGACCTAATTTACAATGACTCCAATTCTGTGTTTCTATGGAAAGACCTTGTAAAAATGATCATATCAATTTGTTTTACTCTCGAATAAAATTGGCTCGAATAAAGTTCAAACTTCGAATGCTTTGATTCATACAAAACCGCAGGCTTTATAGTGAAATAGTCAAGCACTGACTATAACGCGATTTGTCTTAAATCTTTCATCCATAAAATCACGTAACATGTACATAACATAAATATCTATACCAATGCATGGTTAAATTTACTTTAAATAAGTAAACTCACTCTAAATAATATTTAGACTGTCAGCAGAAACTTTTATGTATAACTCATTGCATGCATATTTGCAGTCACGGCTAAGGTTTAATTTATTTTATTGTGATGCAGAAATGTAGTGGTAGATACATTAAGCCATTGTTTGACAAACCTCAAGTTCTGTAACATTACTACCCATAATTATGGAGTCTTAAAAACACAATTTTACATTTCATTTGCTGACCTTAGCTCAATATTTGTCATTCTTTATACTGTCAATAGAAAACATAACCAAAACAAAATGTTATTCCATTGTTAATTTTAAGAACATGCACATCTCTTGAATTTTACATCTTTTCACCTTTCAAGGTTCCTTTGTTCTTGAATTTGCATTTCATTTGATATAATGGCAGGCTTTCATTCATCAATTTATTAAAAGATTCAAGCTATACAGTGCCTTCGAATTGAGTGTGATATGTGGAGCAACTCATTAGTTCGCAGAATCAGGTAGTTTAAGATGCGATGCGAATTATTGCGAATATCATACAGCCTAAAGCCTAAACGCTATATAATCCCTTTAATTTATACCACATTATCTATAAAGCCGATAAAATAATGATGCAGCAGGTAGAAACAAACAAGTACTCTTTGCTGTTCTTTGAATTACGTACAGGCACACACTAAATGCATGATATGTGTGTAATTATTATCTCACATGCAATTTCTCAAAATTTTGCTCTTATTTTCGTTCCTAATAACTCCATTGTTGTAGCTCCAAAGGCAGTACTTAACGCTATCTTGACATCCTCTAACTGTCTTTCATGATGATGTTCACAACAACAATTTCATTTTCATTATTCATGGGGCATGCCTTTTTGATTACCATTTCTTCTGAATTATCCCAATACATAAATACAAACTTTTTTGCTAAAATGTACCTATATAAGAGGAGGAGAGAATGGAAATTTGCAACAACGCAGCAAGCCAAAGCAAACAATGTTTTATGTAACAATGGATAAAATGTTTCAGTGAGCATTTTTTTAGTATTTTCCATCGCACTTTGCCAGACCTCCTCTGTGTAAATCATACTAATATCTCATCGCACTTTTTTGGCTTGCCTCAATCGTTATTAAACTACTGACTTGGTTTTGTACCCTAAAATAGTTTGCTGCATTTTCTATAATCTTAATAACAATGGCATTCTTGCTAAGTCATACTCCGAGGTTGCTAAAATTAGTGCAATTATCCAATTCGAGGTTGCTACACAGGGCTGAGCTAATAATTATTCTGATTTATTGCTATAATTATTACCCCACTGCTGCTGATTTAATTGGGTAAAACAAATAAAATTCAGATTTAATAATAATATCAACATTTTAATATTTTGTAATAATTTTATTTTCCTACAATTTGATTATAGACAAAATTTTAATTTGTACAAAATCTAATTCCAATGAGGGCTTAAAATTAAATCATATGCTGAAAAGTGTTATCACATAAATGTATATTTCTGCATATAATAATTCTCAACACAATACAAAATTCTTTTATATGCAAACAATTTAAAAAATGAATCGATTCATTCGATTAGTGAAATAGGAAATTTCCATTAAAAAGCAAAAAACTCATTTGTTCTAATTTATGTACTCTCTGCATTATAATCACAGGTTCAGCTCATTTCCTCCAAATCTGTCCTTCCGTCCAGGGTTGTCGACATATAATTTATTTGGATCAGAGTCAAAAGTGAACATAAGCAAAACACCCGCAGTGGACTTTTACACACTCTTTCCTGACCTCTCTGCAAGTTTACGAGCTGGTTCGGGAAGAATGTTACCGATGGGTCCCGCAGGAATATCGTACTACGATGGAGAGACCATTGCAACCGTGTTTGTGGACACCAATGGCAATGTTTCACGATGCGAACTTCTTGAAGTGAAGTAATAAGTGCAATGATTAATTTACCCATTTGTCGACTTAAAACTTAAAATTCAATGCAAATTAATATGAATATTTTATTTCTTCATAGTCATCCTGAAGAACAAATAGCTGCTTTAAAGCAGCTCGCCCAAGAAAATAAGATTATTGAGAAAATTGGTTTTCATGGTATGCTCAATCTGATGCGAGCATGTGAATCACTGGATATTAACAATTATGATAGTGGCAAAAATATCAACAATGATGGTGGTGTCAATAACGGAAGTACACAAGATCCAATTCTGAATCCTCTTGATATTTTCGTCGGAAAGAAAATGAACATGTGGACAATGGTTTCTGGAATTCTTCCAGGTAAAGAAACAAAGAGCAAGTGTTAGAAGAAGTTACTGCATCTCAATTCTCCCCGAAAATGCATCTTGAACTTTTTTATCGTTCCCTACTTTGTGTCATTCATATTTTTCTCCTAAACATGCTAATAATTAGTTAGAATAACGTTGTACAATGTCTAATTTGTCTCATTAGGTACAAAATGGTGCGGTCTGAAAGATATAGCAGAGGATTACAATGATTTAGGAACACAACGTGGGCTTGATAAATGCTGCAGGTAATTGTGTACACATAAAAACCATGAATGTTGCATAAAAGTGTATTTGCAACTATTTGATCTAATTATGTTTCATTAATTAATTCTTCTTAGATCCCATGACTTATGCCCTCGAAAGGTGCTTGCATTTCGCTCTGCGTATGGTCTTGTAAACTGGAGTTTCTACTCAAAGTAACTTATCAATGAGTTATCATCAATACAGCATCATTCATATTCAGATATTATTTCAAAGCAAAATACCTTTATAATTATACATAAAAATCTCTGTTGCCTTTCTTTTATAGGTCACACTGCGAATGCGACTCTGCGCTTTACGACTGCCTGAAGCGTGCATCGATCGATAATCCAACGGCTGAACTCGTCGGCAATTTCTACTTTAACGTGCTCCGTGTTCAATGCATTGATGAAGAGAATCCCCCAAAATGTGTCGAATTAGACGGCGTCAGTTGCATCAAGTGGGAAAATGATGACACGGATGCCTTGAAACTCGCTTTCAGAGAAGTTCGTCGCCGATTCAGATGAGATATCGACGTTATCGACATTAAGATTTAAATAGGTTAGAGTCGTCAGAAGATAAACGAGATAAATAGTTTTGACAATCGTTTAAAAAATAATAATGTGATATGTACAAAATTTACATTACAAAAGAGTTTTTATAACTTACAAATTACAACGACTTACACTTGCACCGATAACTTATCGGCGATAGGATGGAAAATGGTAGTTTTGTCGTTGATTTTCAAGTTCAAATCTGTTGTGAAGAATTAATTAATTTGTTACTTTTCTGTTGTAATGAAAAGTGAGAGAAAAAGCATGCAAGAAAACTGTAATTAACCATTTTCTTCATCAATTTTAATGTCTGTCAGACTCTGTCTATTGCTGTTTTTTTGTTTTTAATGAACCAATGAAATGACCATTTTCATTGTAATTTTTCATTTTCCTTTTCTTGTGACACTGAATTTTCCCAAAAGGAGAAAAAAAATAAAAAGAAAGAAAAATGAAACTTTGACCCTTTCATATTTTTCCTTGTACTCATATTTTGTATTTTTAAATGCAGGCATACTAATTTGCATAATATTTATATTTCACGGGCAGCTCTCCGATTTGACTAAATTCACGAAAAATGAAAGATGCGCAAGAATGGCAATGATACCTTATCTCCACTCATTTGCATATTTAATGGGACAATCGCACTTTTTGCAGATTTCATTTTTTATCTCTCCAAAAGTCTGCGGTGCATCACAGGAAAATCAAATCGGAATCGGAAAACTCACTTTCATTTGCAAATCCTCTTTTTGAACCCTAAAAGATTAATTTGACAAAATAAACACCTTTTTCTGAAGTCTTTAAAAATGAACCTTTAGCAATCTGCTGTGTGCTGTGTGCAATATGGAATTCGTTTAATAAAAAGTTTTTTCTTGAGTTCATCTTCATTGTTCATTGTCTGCCTCTGATTTTACATGCATGAAGCAGTGCACTCAAGTATTCAATCTTGCCATCAAATTCAAACATTTTTCTTCAAGAATTCTTCGCGTAATGCTTTCTTGTGCTCAAGAAACGACTGCGACTCTGTCGTTCAATCCATGTTGAGAAATGGCATGGGAAGGATAGAGTGGAAAAAAGGAGGCAAAGCGCAACAGATTAGCACATTCACTTCTGTGTTGAACGCAGATGCTGGTGCTGTGGTGAGCTTGAGTGAGTGAATTCGTAATTGTAATTGTGCCCTTCTTCTATTAGAAAAAAAAGCTTTTTTGTTGTTCGCCCTGAATAATGTGGTGCATTATTGTATCGTCGTAGTAAATCTGCCTGTTTTCGTATTCATTTGAAGACCAATTGGGACTCCTCCTTCGAGTCGTAATAATAAACTTGTATTTTTGTACTGTTGTTGTTGGTGTAGGTAGTTTGTTCCGTGCTGGTGAGCTGTGCTTTTTACGATTTTAAACTCTAGTAGTACTTTGACCTCAAAAATTCGGTTACAATAACCAAACAGTTGACTCCAATTAAACAGTTCAACCTCTCAGTTCAAATACAGCCCCAAGATGACCCGTTCTGGGTGTGACCTGTGGATCAGTGATGATGAGAATCATTGATCATTGAACTCTCCTAAAACTTAACAAGGAAGCATTGAACTTACGTGTGTGTTTCTGTGTTTACTACTGCTCCAGCTGGCTTTATTTGGACCAATTTATAAATTAAAAATAAAACCGTTAATCACTTTCACCGTTGGTTTTGGTTCAGAATATAACAAAAAGAAATATTGTTTCCTAAACCGAACTCTTTTTTAACTTTAAGACGAGTATACTGTAAAAGTACGTAATAGAATAGTGTCCTTTGACCTCATTATATTTTATTTGTATATTTTGTTCACCACTATTCACCGTGATTGAAGGATTTTGGAAAACCGTTAAAACATATGAAATCTCCACCTGCGTGTAGTAATTCGTTTCATTAAATTATCTACAGAGCAGAATCGAAGCTTTTAAAATCTCAAAGTAAGCAGTGTCTTTCTGGATGGACCTTTTTCAACCAATTTTGATTGTTCAAATTCATCAGGGTAACGATATTGAAGCCCAATACAAGCTTGAGTGCTACGAAGTAAGTTTGAAATACACTCTAAATATTTATTATTCGAACCCAGTTAAGTGTTGCATTTACAAAATAAACGACACGTTAGATTCCCATAATCGTATTTCGTGTGTGAAGCTTGGATAATTTTATTCTAAATTTTAATAAAGCCTTGTTATAAATCGTGTTCAGATTCCCGTCTCAAAAGTGCAACGGAACCGAAAAACGCCAAAGAGATGAGTGGAGGAGTTAACTTCGGATCCTACGTCAGCCTCCCTGGACAGGTTTCGGAGTCTCGACAAATGGAGCCAGATTTTTCAAGCCAACCTAAGTCAGCGATGGGGGAGCCCGACAAGTTTAAATATCCACCTGTCCCGACGTTACAGCATGAGCAGGAAGATCTCATCCAAGATGTTAGAAGTGGTGCCACCCACAGCCATTTCCCTTTGAGGACACCATACAAAGCCGTGTCTTCAGAGACCTCCCCACATGCACATGGTGTTCGTAAACGCTCTTTGCCCACCCCAGTGCCCAGTGTGGACGGTGTAAACAGCAAGAAACGGGTGGCAAAATGCTTATTTGGTTCGCCACCACCCGAAACCACCGTTAAAGTAGAAGCCCGAACTGCTGTGAAATGTCTGTTTGGACCACCGTCGGACGAACAAAATCGATTGGTGACACAAGCGGTCGAAGCCAAACTCCAACAAGAATACGAGAACTTTAACCGTCGATTTATAATTGTCCCCGATTAATTATATTTTTAGTAAGTGCAGAATTGTAAATAGGAGAATCAGTTAATCAAATATCAACAAGAAGGAAATCTTCTAAATATCGTCTAATCGTATCT
Organism: Cyphoderus albinus; assembly: GCA_021029165.1. Classification (NCBI taxonomy): domain Eukaryota; kingdom Metazoa; phylum Arthropoda; class Collembola; order Entomobryomorpha; family Paronellidae; genus Cyphoderus; species Cyphoderus albinus. The sequence goes on along the minus strand of VYYJ01000600.1, from coordinate 44,770 downwards.
CATTAAATGATACAATATCATTATTAGATTTTTATTTTATTAAATAATTTAATGGAGTAGATTTTAGCTAAAAGAATACTACGTATACAAACATTAAAGTATACGTAACACTCGATAGTAATTTAAATACGCTATCTATAGTTCTAAAGTCAATTAAATTAAATCAACGCAGCTAATTTTATCGATTAAACTATGATGTGCTTCAAAAGTTGGAAAATTGAAAACCTGCTGAGTTTAGTCATTTGCTGCGAAAATATAAACATAACTGGAATAAATTATTTTTGCTACAATTTTTGTAAATCGCGTGTTTAAAAAAGAAGATTTAATGAAATAAAACGTGTCATTGCTAATATTTTACTAAACGAACGCATTCAAGTGGTAACCACAAAAATTTATAATTCTTGGCATGATCAATCATTGATTTAAAATATGTAATTAGGTAATTATTATTATTTGATTTAATATATGGAGGAAAGAAAATGTTATATTTAATTATGTATATTATTATTTATTTATTTATTTCTCATAAATTTTGTCTGATGGCTGGCACACCAAAAGTACATAGAGTAATATTTAGCCGCTACCTGCTGCTACTGAGCTTATCAGATACATATTTATGTCATAGTTTTACTTCTGGTGCACAAAAATTCTTATTCTCTAGTTAGCAATTTAGAAAAAATAGTTTCAAAACTCATAAAACTAGCTTGTGTTAAGAGCGAAGCAATTGGAGAAAGTAAAATAAAATTATTAATTATAATATATTGTCTACCCGCAAAGTTTGTTTATATTTCTTGACATTAAAATTAAAATTAAATAGATTTTTGTCTGTGATATGGTCACATTTTAGATTTTTATTTTAAACTTACCTAACTGCTGTCTGTGTTGTGTACTTATCGTTTTAATTGTTTGCTTTTACTTTTACTAACCGAAAGTCAATTATATATGTGTCTATTTTTTAACCAATCGTCTAACTGTATTAATATTTATTTTAATTAACATACACCGCTTTTGCATAATGTTTTGATTCGTTGCAAGAATTCATTTGTTGGTTCATATTCAAACATTAAAGCGAACAGCGCAATCTCAACTTTCAACTATGATTACGTAATTGCAGCTTATTTAATAAAATACAATACAACTTGTGGTAAGTACGAATTATAATCTTTCTAGTGTAAGTATTTCTGAAGAATTTCTTAGATTAGAGAAAGCCTTTATTGTACATACAGCACTAACGACGAACAACGAACGCCATTTCACCTTCAATAACGCCAAACTTGGCGAAAAGTGAATTTTTCTAGATAGTGGTAACTTATATTTCTAGGACCCATGGATCATTAGCAGATTTCTTTCATCTTTTAATTTTTGTACATTTTTGCAGCACGTACAAATTCTTCGACTACACCAATACTATTTACGTTTATAAGCTACGGAGGTACATTTCCGGTTTTTGTCCTAACTTACAACGGATCTATTCAAAAGATTAAAGATTGGCATAAAACACCTATAGCCTCTTGTAAGTGCATATATAAATGTACACGAGACAGAAGAGCCTTTGTGTCTGCTTTTTCGCAGATACAAGAGACGCGAACAGCGTAGAACACCCATGAGTAGATAGTTATTAGAAGAAAGCTAGTGAATCAAAGTAACTTTATTTATTCTTTTTTACAATTAAAGTCTATCAGAGGAGGATCAAGAATGGTTGTATAGATGTGGACAAAAAATCGTGAATATAATTATTCTGAATATACCTCTAATGTAAGCCAAATGTTAAATGATTACATAATGACTATGTACCTATGCTCTTTCTATTTTTTTACGAATTACAAACTTTTGTTGTATTTATATTAATTTAATGATCGTATGTATAGTTTTGAGATAAACGATCAACGTTTATCTAAAGCCGAGTGTACCTGTAGTTTATGGCGTACCGGCAGACTGAAAATCTGGAAGTGGCTTTTCTTATTAGCTTAGGGACCCCCTTTTTTAGCCCTGAGACCAAAGAACAGTTGTACAGTAAAAAGCTCTGGACGCAATTTTAAAGCTGACCGATGGTTTTCCTATATTCTTCAAAGTGCACCAAATGATTCTCATTGCCCGATCAAACGGTAAACGTTTACTAAACAGATTACAAATTTGGTGCATTAAATAGTAAACCTGCAATTATGCTCCAAGAAATTCTTTCGCTCGCAAGCAAAGTTTTGCGATTTTCTATTAAATCACGCATATTTACTAAATTATCATTATGCAATATTTACACTATCTCTGTTATTAGATGGCATGCAGTAAAGCTATATAATATACCAGTACATGTTCGTTGCATTCATTCAAATGTTATTTAAATTTTGGAGATATCAACATCAACCCAGATAAGTTTGTATGCCAAAGCACAACTTTTTCGCTTTTCTACTACTCGATGCACGCTTATTAAACACTTTAGAATTGTTATAAGTATTCATTTTCAGTGAGCTGTAACTTGGCATGTTTGTTTCAGAGAAGGATTTTGAAACGTTTTTGATGGCGCATGACTAATATATTTTGATTTTATGATCATTATGATCAAGAAGTAATTGATTTTCTAACATTCATTCATTTCATTCATTTTCTTGAAATACTATATATATATATAGGTAATTCCCTCAAATATTATTAAAACTTCATTCATAAATCATTTTCTATTTGATTTTTAAACAATTTCTGCTATTTTTTCCACAGGTTATACTAAATGAAATCATTAAATCTGGGATCTTTCTAAATTATTATTTCTATATTTCTAAATGTTATCCTCAAACGTCGTTCAAAACTCAGTTAACTAAATTATTATTTCTAAACATTTATTTCCTTGCTGTACCTCACCGACTCACCACTGCACTGTCAACACCTCATACAAGGTTAAGTTGTCATCCACTCCAATGGGATTTTGAGTGTCGTACTGATGCAATGACAATTTTATCACTAATATCGTGAAGGGAAATGAGAACAGAGACAACTGAAGCGTAGCCTTTCTTGTACTCAATGGAATGTGGTTTGGAATATCTATTACGATCCATCAAATCTGAGTTACGATGAAAGGAGAGATTTGCTACTAAGCACGCTAATGCAGCTTACTACTTAGTGAATTCAACATCCCAACTTACCCCAATCACAACACACCTTCACGCATCATCATCATTATCATCAACAACAATCCAATTTCTACATCTTATTAAGATTGTCATACAGATTATTATAGTCATTGTGATAGGTCTCAGTTTCATTAAGTTAATTTAAGTATTATGATGCCGCAAACGAAATGCAGCTCACAATACATTTCTCTGCTTATTTGCGTCACCGGAAATAAAACCAGTGAGATGCTTGCAACCTTCGAATAGTTTCACCGTTCTTGATTGCCGCGTGCTCGCTTATCGGTGTAATGGCGTATGAGAGTTTCTGTGGTAAAAAAAGTAAAATTGCAAATTATGCTTCTATAGTTTGACCTTCAATCATGAATGACTGTGTGCCACTAACGGTTTTGCAGTCGCCCGGATATTTCATGAACTCGATGAAGCCCACAACTGGAACCAGTGTGATGGGAATAAAGGTGAAGATATATCCAAATATCTGAGCCCAATCTGGATATCTGTAACTTTCATGTGTCAACTCACCAGCTGTACACAAGTCTAAAATGATTATGGTCTTTGACCCAAAAGTAGAATCATTTTTAATTCTGCATGGATAATTATATAGTATGTGTATAAATTAGGTAAATTTGAAATTACCGAAATGAGTAAGGGGCTAACAAATTTCCAACAAACTCTCCAATAAATTCCAGGTTGGAAACCTAACATGGCTTCTGCATCTTTACATAGTTGATCCATACCTATATGAAAAGTTAGGGATTTTCATACTTGACACACATTTATGTTTAATTGACTAGATCCCTTAATGTATCGTATAATATCATAATAACCAACTTCAAAGAATTCTCATTTCACCAAATCTGCAATCGAAATTCTATGCTAAAGGTATGCACTAACTCACCATAAACCCATGAGACTGCCAGAATTTCGAAGAGTACGGACAAAAGCAAGGAGCTTCCTGCTGCATACGTATCCAGAAAGGTGAACGTGTACATGCCGCCCTGGTGGACAAACAGAAATGAGAAGCTTCATTATTACACGATGACGATAAAGTCGCATAAAGCACAAGAACTGCCACCCGTAAACATCACGCAAACAAAACAAAGCAAATTGGACTGTTTGAAACGTCCTGAAATTCAATGTCAGTCCAATCTCATCAAAAAAGTCTACCGACCTATGAAATGAAGTGAGTTGGATCAAAGTCCTAAAACCTATAATAATTTACCCTTGTGACATTGATGATACCAATGAGGAAAGAAACGACAACACACAGAAACATGAAACATTGTCGGCCATGTTTTTTTCTTTTGAAAAACCCTTTGAATTCGTCTGTAATTCCAGTGATGACACATTCGAGACCGCCCATCTAACCAACGACAATACCAATATTGGCCATCATCATTGCATTGAATTACATTTTTTCCGAATAAATTTCCAGTCCACTAAAACTCACCGCACTGTCAATTCCCAGCATTATTAGCATGATAAAGAATAAGAGAGACCAGAAATTTGCTCCTGGCAGAGTCCCCACTGCCTCTGGATACACTTCAAATACAAGACCAGGCCCTGCAAGAAATTAAATGAAATCTTTTAGTTTGTTTGCAACCCTTTCTAGTCAACAATACCGAAATGAGGTCATGAGTCACAGTCATGCTCATGCATCAACTTCATAAGGTCCTTCAGCTTTATAGGTTTATAAAGTTTATTGAAAAAGTGCTGCTTACCAACATTGACAACCTCTTCGATTGGTCGCTGTTGTCTATGTGCCATCGATCCGAGGTAAGTGAAAATAACAAATCCTGAGAAAATACTGGTAAAACAGTTGACACAGGATGTGACTAGACAATCTCTGCAAACAAATGCAAATACATACGTATCTTGTATTTTTCTCATATTGTAATTTGACACAAAAACCAATTTATTGGTAGATAAATAGAATACAATACCTGTAGCAATTATTATGAAAGTTGTTATAACTAGCATATGTGAGATGGACACCGAAACCAGCACCGGAGGAGAAAAATATTTGTTTCGCTGCATCACTCCACACCTAATGTGTCATTAAAATAATACCACGCACATGAATGTTTTCATAACGCACAAATCTCGTAATTTGATATACCGGAGGATTGAAACACATAAACCATTCTAAAAATGTACCCCAATTTCCCATAATTTGGTCATGTTGGGAACTAAATAGTAGTAAATCCCGTCGCTGGCTCCCTCCAACATGACTCCCCTTATAAGTAGGATGAACATGACGAGATACGGGAGCAAGGCAGTTACATAGACAACTTTACCTACAAGCCATGAAAAGGTTGAATTCGAAGAAAAATATATTTTTAGATAAGAGAATCATTTGTCAAAATCTAAATTTCACCAAAAAGCTTGACAAATTGAACAGAAAATACCTGTACTTCGAATACCACGAAACAGGATAACATACAGAAGGCAGTAAATAACTGCTAGGCACACTAAAAGATCTTGTTTTGGTGAGCCCAGGTTATCAATATCGTGTCCTCGCATTTCCAACACAGAGTTTCTACAAAACATATAATGTTACATTTTTAAAAATCAATTTATATTTTTAGATAATCTATTCATATGCGGACGTTCTTTTGCAAATTCACATACCTACCTACCTACCTATAAAAAGTAAATTAATTGGCATTTTAAATGTTCTGTATTCCAGATATTACTGGGTTATTTTTGCTTTGAAAGTATATTTAGCTGAAAATCCATGTATGTAACTAACTTTTTTGGTGAAAGGAAATAGGCCCTCTAAATTGATTAATTTTTGTTGCAGTGAACAGTTTTCCTACTATTTGAAGTAATGACACCTTAGAAAGCTAATCCCTCGTACAAAGCGAGAGGCATTCAACGCGTGACCTTACAGACTGTTGGATGGGTCTTTGGTACAACAGAGAAGAAAAATCTCCGCTGGTACAGCTTTTTGTACCAAACGAAAGTTTTTGACAGATTTAAATTCAAATCTTTGATTTCATATCCGTTGAGAGAACTCCCACTTACCCAGCCAATATTCAGATAGATCCGAAGTACAAAACACTTTCGTCAAGTGACCCTCATGAAAGATTTTTTATTTTTTATCTGTCAGTCGTGGGTGACGCCACTTAAAGACACAAATAGGTATATAAACAGAAACTGAAGGGACCTAGCGAGGAAAATTATTTTGATAATAGAAAAGCCGAAGTTTAGAATCATGATGGAGATCAGTTACTGTTTAGCATCGGTCGGTAGTCGCCTAGTCGTCCCACGTTGGGATTTAGATGAAAAGTCTAAACTGCATCCCTACTCCAAGCATTGAGTTCTAAATCTTTTAGTCGAAGGGCTCTTGTCAAAACTTATACTAACCCATGCTCCCTTCATAAAAAAGTTTCGTTCTGCAATATTGTAACGCGTATTTTGTTACCTGAAATATTCACTGGCAGGTGAGGTGGCATTTGCAGGTCGTGTGTTATTTGGGGAACTGTGAGACTTTCTTCCAAAGATATCCTCTGCGCTCAAATCCGTTATGTTACCCTCAGGATCTTCGGCAAATGAATATTCCTCACTGTTCAGCAACACATCCCTGTGCTGCTGTTCTTCTGGGCTGTAACACTGTTTCGTGTTCCATGGGTTGTTGCAGGATGTCCAAGGAAGTGGCGATGACAAGGAACTGTAAGTGAAGTGCAGTGACCAGCACATAATGGTATTGTAGTAGAACGACACAAAGTAGGATACCGTAACGGCACAGTAGCCAACTCCTAAATGCCATGCGAAAGTTCACAAGTTCATTTATTCATAAATGCCATTTTGAACAACGGGTTAACCTAAAGAAGTTTCGTAGTGTACCTTTAAAAAGCGGACAGATTTTCCACATGCTAATTGGCCCTTGGCGGATCGATTGTCCTAAAAGTAGCTCCATGTAGAACACAGGAATGGCACTTAGTGCCAACATTAAAAAGTATGGAATGAGGAAGGCACCTTTCGACATGAAAAAATATCATTTACACTATGATTCATTTCCTATGATTTTTCGGTTAGTTTCAACGATTATGATTTAGGGAAAATATTAAAACAAAAAATACTGACCGCCTCCGTTCTTATAACAAAAGTAGGGGAATCTCCACACTGTGAAATGAAGAAAGATTTTAATGTTACATCATTCATGACACCACCATTACTGATTGACTAATTTACTGACTGATTTACTTACCATTGGCTAGATCTACCGCAAATCCAATAATGGACAAAAGGAAATCTAAACCTTGAGACCTGCCCATACATCAAATAATATCTCCTGCCATTTAATTTCAAACAATTTTGTGGCATTTCATTTCATGAAAAAATAAATTTAAGCCTGACCATGTTTCTCGATCGCCATCCACCGCAGGATCTTCAATAGGGCGAAGAGTTGAAGTTGAAAGATGCAAATCCAACCGACTGCAACTGCCTCCTAAGCTGCTGCTCCCTCCTTTCCCATCGTGTGACCTACTTCCATCTGCAGAGTCGTTGCCACCTCCACCCCCGGGATCATCCACGTTGCTGCTTGTCATCATGATCTTTGTCTCCGCTATCACATTCCTTTTTGTGTTCCCCAGTCTATTCACTTTCACTAGGGTTGTGTCTACCAGAGTTCCTGTCAATTCAAACAGCAGGTCAATAGATGTCTTGTTGAACTTTCACAAAACAAAAGAGCCTCAAGTGAAGCAATCATCCGATTTCCCTGCATTCCTATGGTCTGGACGTCAACAAGCAGAGGACCACACACACCAAATGAGATTATTTTGACCAATCAGCTCGGCATTCTTTTGTTGGCGTTGGGTTGGTGTCTGCTGACACACTCTCATCGGTTGCATTTCTCAGCAAATGTGACATGACAAGTTACCAATAATATTATTTAGTCAGGCTTTCCTACTTTATTGCTGGAAATATAATGGAAATGGAAGGATGCGTAAACCGAGGACAAGTGTATTTACATGTGTGCATGAAAGATTGTCACGTTGAAAATAAAATCAGTAGAAATCGCCTTTGCTTTATTCGGAGTTACGCTGTAGGAGACCGCAATAAAAAATTAAATTGCATAAACGTAGCAATATTATTTGGAATTTTAAAAGGAAAAAAGTAGGGAACGGACCAAGACGAATCTTTTTTACGCATATGGGTATATGGAATGACATGAGTATTCATCATTGACTCAAACCATCCATTATTGAATGATTTGTGGCTACACGCTGAGCATTGATATAAACACTTTTTGATACTAGAGGTTGGGTATTTACGGAGGAAAAGTCTTCGACAAATTTAGTTTCGTTTCTTGAAGAACTTCAATCTCCTGCTCGCAGTTACAAAAGATTGGACATGTAATCTGGCCACAAGAAGAAGACACACTCGCAAAGTCTTACAAATAATAATGTAAGTTTTAGAGATTGTATTGGCAGACAAATTGCTTTTTGATTGCAGTCGACAGGTTTAATAAACATATTATATTCAAATCATCGTTTATTCAGCAAACAACACTCTCCTCAACTAGAAATCTAACCCGAGCCAAAATAGCTATCATCATCTTCACTTTTTGTCGTCGTATCCAAAGACCTGACGACACCAGAAAGATTGACGCTGCGTTGAAGCATGAATGCGTAAACGTGACAGGGCAAACTCCTGGTGATTGCCTGAAGGACGGTAATGGTAATTAATAATATGCAAAACAATTATTATTGCCTTTTCATGATACTGACACTACTGATAGGTTTTTACCAGTCGATTGGTTGCATAAAAAATCAAAGATTTTACATAAAATCTTTTTACTGTTTCACACAATGATTCAAGGTTGTCTCAGACTTTTGGAAATATGTAGACAGGTGAATTTGTGCTGAGCAAAGTACAAACTTTTTTCAAGGCCTGCATAAAAAATTCGTCAATGTAAACTGAGAATCAGAATCAGAAATATGTTTTATTTGTTCCCGTCTCTTTACAACTGGGTCTGAGTTATAGATGTCTGATAAGCGTAAATGTTTCCATTTCAAATGCGACCTTTTTTGATGAGTCATTAACTCAATGTTTTACAATGTTGTAACAATCTGCAACACAGATATAACGATTTTGCCTCCGATATCGTGTCAATTTTCATCTGATTGTATATAAAACACTTCATCGCTTCAGACCAATCGAAATCGAATATGTAGTATATATGCATGAAAAAGAACGAACCATATTAAAATTTATATCTTAGAGATTTGAATGATTATACTAAAACATTTTTATACATAAATATTACCAAAGGTCAAATAATTTTGATGCTTTTACGGTGGCAAATATTTAATGGGATATCTAAAAACATTTAATAGTAGTTCCGGTCAAATACTAGTTTACTATTTAAAGTTGTATCTCCTTCATTATGAAATGAAGGACTAAAGCGAGCTCATGATCATCAACCATAAAAGAACCACTTGAGACAAAATTCTGCTTAAAACAAACAAAAACTAGTGTAAACTTTTTTATGTCAAGGTACGAACGAAAAGTTGTGAGGTACATATTTCAACCATTGAAAATGTGAATGTGGATAGTCTACAAAACTATTTTTCTTTTCCGTTCTCCATTTCCCATTTTTTCTCATCTCTTGTCTAATATTTTTGGCCACATCTCATCACATCAGTATGAAGTACCTATAAAATGAAGATATTATGGAGGCATCCAGAATTGAGATCCAAGGCAAATACCCACTTTTGATACTCCACAACTCTACTCCAAGTGTGTCCCATATGCATAGGGAAGCAAGACACTGAATAAGAATTAGATGGAGACAAGGGTTGGATCCCACGGATGGAAAGGTTGAGGTTGAGCACAACAGACTAGAAACTGGAGTGCACAGAAGCAAGTATAAGAAAGAAATTTGTTGAAATCGTAATCTCCAGCGTTTTATTGATGTCATGTTTTTGTTGGAAGGCAGCTCGGTAGCTGACGAAGACGAGCCTCACAATATCACATCATATCTCCTATTGATGATCATTGATCAGTGTTTAGAGTTGTTTAAGCTCTCCTTTATCGCGATTATGCTCTCAGCTTCCATCGTGTTGTGTGGCTGCTATAAACTTTTCAATATTTATTCTTAGGTACCATCCGTCCTTTCTTTACGACACAACGTACGACGATGAAATAAAATGTGATCAGCAATCAGAGCCATCAGCGTCCTTGTCCTCGGCGGGGCAAAGTAATAATCGTGGCCACATCAACAAAGAAGGAAGTGATGGAAATCGGTTGGATGCTCGACACGAAAGCATTTTTGAGTAAAACAGACGCAGGGAATAAATTCGGGTAAAACCGAAAATGCGAAATAAATGTCACCTCGACAATTCCCTTTCTCTTGTTGTCCAAATATTTTTCGTTTTATACTTTTCCTTTCCTCTCTAAACTACTTGAACGAGTCAGAAGTGGATGGATGGCGAGGATACGTGATGATATGCACTTGAACGTGAGATTCTCTCATCAAAGTTTCTTCCTTGGGATGAGCAAATGACTCATATTTTACACTAGTACTAACTTTCTGCCTTTCAAAACAGGGCACTATATAATGCTCTCTTCCTACTGTGATACTCATTTCACTACCAATACCATTTTTTAGCTAGATATTTTCTCGGTTTCGATAACCAAACTAGCAACCATCTTTTTTCATTTATTACAGCCTTGGCTTGGCTTATCTGCTAGACATGAGCATTCTACGCTAAATTAAACTGGCATACTTGGGAAATACAGAGATGAATTATGTGTTATGTAAAGTAATCGTTGGAAGGCACATTTCATATTTGTCTCATTTACCTATAGTACTATTTTCAAGCTCTTGTGAAGGCCGTAGGAGATTAAAATAAAAAGTGGAAGACGACTATATTCGACATTTGATACAAACCAAGCATACAACTTGTCCTAAAGTTTTCCTCGATAGATTTTAATTATTACCTGAAGTGTGTGTCTAAATGACTTTTACTAGACTAAAGTATTTTCAATTCTCTTTCAGTTTCCCACAAATGAACCATTAAACGGACTGCGGTCTACCACGCGTGCTTTTCATTAATTATCAGAGTGGAATTTTTAAAGTTTTACAGATAATGATTGTTGTTCAATTTAGCAAAACCGCTAAATTCTGCTTTCAGAAGGAAAATAGCTCGAACTCTGCAAAAAACTTGTTTACGAAAGCACAAGGGTTTAAACTATTTTACGATCTTTTGGGAAAATTGGGTTTTTCTAGCCTTCTTCCAGGGATCCCTTTTTACGATATCATTTTCATATATTTTCTAGAACAGATGCAACCACAACAGCCAATCACTTTCCAAAAGTTTAAATTTAATGGCCTCACTTTCAAGACATTTATTGTGTCGCTGCTTATTCACTATGAAAGATGGCTTAACTTGAAGCTTGAGTGTCGAATTGATAAATACTACCCATTCTGTAAGCTGTACACAACAAAAACTGTGCCGTTACAAATAATACTAACGTATGAACTTTTTAGCTGTGCACTTCAACCTTGAAAGTATTTCAAATAACCAAACTTTCCAATGTTAATACCTAATTCAAAAATAATAAATTGCAAAAACCTCACCCTCTGCATTTTTAGTAACTGTTATGCAGTAGCCGTCATCTTGAAAACAAGTTTGTGAGTTTGATCTGGGATGATGAGCGGCAGTGGCAGTAGACGGGGTGAAAGGACCAGACGAATCGCTGATAAACAAAGGCTCTGCACTCGGTATGTAGCCACTTGTCGGGTTTCCACCTTCCTTGTCACTGACAACAACCACATTTCCCACCACGCTTCTCTGCTGATGTTGATGATGGACGGAGGTGGAGCCGGCGGAGATGCTAGTCATTGGAATGCACTTACCTGATAAATAATAATTAGTTAATTGTCTAATTATAAGAGTAAACTTTCAGGAAGAAACAATTGACTTGAAGGGCGCAATTCAAGGATGAAGGATAAATCACTTTCTCTTTCTAAACGCTTGAAGAAAGGACTTCATTTCTTGCACAACTAAGCTTATTATTATGCATGAAAATGCAAAAATCATGAGAAAATTTTCACTTTAGCTTTATTTCCATTGCAGTATTCTTTTCAACCTACTAATCCGGTGCGTAAAATCGAATAATAGGACATCGTTATTCTATTCAGCTCAAGTGAAGGATTATTGTGACAAACACAAGCATGCAGTCGTCTCCATTTTGACAAGTGAACCGAATTACAGGAATTACTGACACATTTCTCTCACATCAATCTGATTTTTCTTTTCTATGAATATTGGTTAGTAGCAGAAGAGATTCACAAACAAAAAAGCCACCAAACAGAAACGGAAATAACTTTCGAATATACTGCAGTTATAAAACCTCGTCGAACATAAAATTATTCCAAAGTGTCTTTTTATTGCATGTGTATTTGAGTAGATAGTTGTTCTTTGTGTTTTTCCCTTTCTTCCTCTTTTTAAGTAAGCGAGAGAAGAGCGGATCCCGGATAATGCTTGAGTAAAACCAACATCTATCAACTCAGCGTGGTGAAAAACTGGGTGTCTCGCCAATTTCTCGGTGCAAGTAACTCTTTTACTACCAGGAAATATTGCAAACACAACAAAACAAACATCCACCTTAGGGAAGAGCAAGACAGTTGTGGGTGCAGCGATTTCACATGTTTAATGTAAAAATCAGGAAGGAAGAAAGCAGAAGGATTTACTCAAGCAGTCCCAAGTCATTTCAACGAATATCATGTCAACGCATCAAGCAAGACAGAAGTGAAGTCAAGAGCAAAGTGTGTTTAGACAGAAAAAAGTGGGAAAAGCTTCGTTCCAGAGTTGTGTCATCGCATCCACCTTTCCTTATTTCAAAGAAGGACAATATGAGAAGAAAAGGAGAAACTGTGCAAGTATTTCCATCTGAATATGAAAAAAGCTACACAGGGCAATAATAGAGCGAGAAAATACAATATCATGGTGATGATAAAGTAGTGAAAAGCTAGGTAGCTACTATGTTTTTTTGTATTTTATTCTTCAAAGAACTGCCTTTTTATTTCCTTGTCTCGCTTTACATACATTATACGACCTTTGTGCTCCTCACACACTTTCTTTATCCCTTTTTTCTTTGTTCCTTTTCACACAAAACAACTTAAAAATCCGAATTTCTCTCTTGCCGGTTTGACGGGAACGTCCCTCTTTAGGTATAATTTGGCCTTTGATTCTTATTCCAGTTGAAAGGTTCTTGTGGCATGTCACAGAACGACTTTTAAATCTTTGTATTGCTTCTAAAAACACTCACTTCGCAAAATTTCTTCCGTAGATTTCTGCTTGGGATATAGTATATCCGCCAATATACTAATTATAAAAACGAAGTTAATACAAACAAGATTAATAATTAGGAAGAACACAAAAAGGAAGAAAATAGTCGATTAAAATATTTGCCACAAATAAATAAAAATGAGCAACAGACTATGAATGAGGCAACGAGAAGCAACAAAAATGAAGCGTTGCATCATAACAGGCAAAGGGAAAATGAAAAACAGAAACAGATAAAAGAAGTCAAATTAAAAAAAAAAAGTTTCGATTGCGAAAGTTTTTGCCATAAATATGAACACTGTGACACCCAATTCTTTCCTGTGAAACGTATACCTCACAAAATTTTCAAACATTTTCCTACATCTAATACTGATGTGAGAGTTATGACGTGGTATGTAAAAGATTTGTTTAACTTTAACCAAATTATAGTGGAAGAAAACGCTTACCGGCAGACGTTTTATAAGAAGGATTTCCTATTCCTTGGAGGCTTTGCGATTGTGAAATACCAGGTGAGGGTGCCGCAGGAGCAACCCCTTTCCCGTTGACGGATGTGGTGACAACGCCGCTGCTGTTAATTACATTTGAGGAATTCACATTACTTCCACTTTGTTCTGGTATAACTGTTGAAAGTAAGGTTTCAGGATTAGCGACGCCAGTGGCACCAGCTGCGCCATAATTTATGATTTGCGAGGATGTTGATCTGCCTGGTTGCTGAGGGTTCACACCTCCACTAATGCTGACATTAATTGGACCACGTCTATCATCTATGTTTGTCGATGGTGTTGAATGTCTCTTAAGGGAATGCCGGAGTAAAGGAATTCTGACTTCATTGATACCTTCACCAAGTTCATCTTCGTCACCAGAAGCTACCCCGGAAAGAGGATTTTCAATGACCTTGATTGGCTCCACCCTCGACATTTTGAAGGGTGTTGAATTCCTTTGAGTGAAGAGTGGAAAATAATTATTTTCAGTACAAAGACTGAAACTTTCCTAATTTTATATTTCACAAAACACTGAACAAAAACACAGCCTGTTAATTATAATACCTAGTTTTCACTAGTAAATTTGTAAAACTGTTAAAATCGTTTAAGATATTTTCCAACTCAATCACTCTAGAGGATGAAATCGTTGTTCTACTGAAGAAAGTTGAAATAATGAAACCAAGTACTGAGTACGAAAGCCATGAGCAAATTTTTTCAGCAGAAGGAGAAAATGGGGATTCGCACAAGTGGGAATTGAATTGAAAAATGCAGCATTGGTTGCAGGACAAGGTCCACCAATAGAGTGGCATGAACAGGTAGTCGTGGATCTAGGAGTCAAGTCTTCTAAAAGTGAAAGCAGTAGCAGTATTTATTGCAGTGATAGTAATGGAGCATTTTTCAACTTCCTTCTGTCCTTTTCCAGCAAATGTGGAAGCATTTCCTCTTCAATATTTTTTCCAGCAGCAGCATAATCCAGGAGCAACCATCAGCACATAAAAAAGAAAAGAGAAAACATCATTTGGGAATTCAAATGTTTTAAAAATGTATGCACAATTATAATATTATATTCAATGGAAGAAATGCTGAAAGATACTCTCGTGCACTTAAGTACACAAGGTGAGTGGAATCTGACGAAATAAAGATGAAATTCTTACATTACGCTTGTTTGTACATTTGCAGCATTATCATAATTGTAAATTGATCCACGGTACGCTGGATGTAAGATAATAATTTCGATTTTCATGTTCTCCTTATTTGCATCACGCAAGAAGAGTTTACGTGCCCTTTGTTGTTTTTCGTCAGAAATACTTTATGACGCTTTATAAAATACTTTTATAAAGTATTTATATTGTACCATTTCTTTCACCAATTTACTCTTTGCTCTTACTTTCTTGCTTACCCAATCTTTACGTCCTCTTTAACAAAATGATCTGGGTATAATTTTTTCTTGAGATTTTATGACATTTCTAACGCATTCATTATTTTCAGAGTCTTGAAAAACAATTTAATTCATTTTCGAGTCTGCTAGCACAGTGCCAATTTTAATAACTTCTCCTCTAAAAGTTCATTACTCGTGTGGCTACCCGTGCATGCATGAGTTGGTGGACTACGAATTGCATTTAGTCTAATATATGCAATATACTGAATTGCAATATCCCACAAGATATTTTAATAATCGTGATTACTTGTAGAGGCAAGAACATTTTCAGCATTCTCGCTACTGATGAAGGCAAATGATAAAGTGGCAGGAACTGACTCTTTGCCACACACTTGGGTATGTGTGTTAATAGCCAACTCCATGTCGCTGAGAGAGACAGTAAAGGATGGAGACGTCGTTTGGATACTGATGTACCTATGGATCCATGCACTCCCGACAAATTTTTTTCCTATTATTTCCAAGCGATACGAATGGGAGAAACGTGCTTCAATTTTATACAACTGTTTTCGTGCTTCCTTTCCCGCTTGAACACCCTTTGTAGATAATACCGAAACATAATACCTGTTCAATATTGTCTGATTGCATTACTTTTATTCTAATACTGCACGAAATTATAAAAGGTGGTAAACAGGATGAAGTGACAGATCAGAAAAGGCAAAGACACGGCCTATAAAAAATCTTCCCTGAGATCATAAACGTTGTTCCGTATGACACAAGCAATGAATCGTAAATCGTAAGAGAGTGTAAGCATAAAAAGAAAGTACCAAATGGAACAAAACAGGTACTTATTCAACACAAAAGTCAAAAGCGTTATATAGACCATAAATAATATTGGAATAATAATAGACATGTAGATGTTGCGTTGTACGTAATTTGTAATTCCTTCAACTTTTCAAAGATATTATGCGTTATCTAAATTTTCACAGGTTGCTGACAACAAAGCAACAGGACAGAATAGAAATACAATATTTAATGTTTTTGAAAAGAAATATTATTATTAATAATAGTTTATAGTGTGTGATGATTTAGATTCTGATTGTGACTTTTGAAGGAAAAAGATTTCATTAGGAAGACTTCCTTCATCGAACGCAGCAACAAATTGACTATTTTCTCTCCACTGGATACAACTGCCAAAGTTAATAAGTAGATTGGCATTGTAAGCAAAAAGTGAAGATGAGAAAAAAAGGGCAATTTTTTTTATTTATAAAGGTCACAGTCAAAATAAGCAACCGAAGTTTGTAAAAATGTGTTAGACAGTTCCAGATTTATTACGTTGCTTTCATTAGTACAAAGAACGTTGCCTGTTTGAATATTTAAAAAGAAAATCGCATTTCAACTTTTACTCGGGATTCGGGAATTTACTGATGCTTTTCATTTCCTTTTCGAAATATTTTCAGTGTGGAACGCAAGTTTAAAATTGAACCTAGATGCAAAATTTAGGCATTGGGAGTGCATCAGATTCTCTCATCACAATATGTATACCTATGCTCATTTCAACAAGGGAGCCGACAACCAACCTTTAAGGTTTACTTACTCCACAATAAAAACAAGCATTTTTATTGCATATTTTATACCGTCTAGCGCGCACATTATTTATTCCATTTCACGCAGGCATCATCCGTATTCTATAAAACATCCACTCACTTTTTGTTTCCTTTTTCACTTCGTAGTGGCTTCTCTGGCGTTCACCGGTAATATTCTAGTAGACTCTATTGTGTACAACCACAAAGATCATAAAGGTGTCAGTAATGATGTAATAAGTATTAATGCTATCATCGTATCACGTCTTGAGTGACTGAAGGGAGTCAAGAGAGTTTGGCCTGTAATAAAATTCCCTCTCCTCTCCCTTTTTCTCGAGAAAGCGTAAACCTCTCGCAGCATCGTCTGGTTGCTAGCATTGACTTAAGCACTTAATTCCAGTCTCTTTTGCTTTGTACTCAACCGGACTAACTGAAAAACGCTCGAACGTATAAAGACTCCTATATAAAACACTAAGATTAATAAAATGACAAAGAAAGGGCATACTTTTAGTTGAGTGAATTACATCGCATTCCTACAGGTACTCTGGCTGCGACTTTCACCAAAATGCTTAGAGATCCGTATACAGACGGCAGTGGAGATGACGTGACAATTATTGGTACATGGCAGTATACACTAAATGATAATGCCATCTTAGCAGAGAACTAATGCTAACAATTCTTTTAATCTTTACAAAGATAAGCTGCACAAAAGTTCAAATTGGTGCATGCTAGCTGTATATTGAATTGAAGGACTGAGGCTATAGATCTTTTTTACTTTAAATGCCCATAAATATTCGTGGTTGGACCAGCTTGGGTTTGAAAGTGGCATTTCCTTTTGAAGAAAGGATTTAAACTATTAGGAAAATGTATTCTGTCATAATATGACTTAATTTTATTAAACGCTACTTCATAGGGGTCTGGTTAAGGATAATTGTAACCACATACACATAAAAACTAAACTTTTCTCTTGTTCTAAGAAAAAAAAGTTCGCGGAAAGTTTTCAGGTATCTACGTTGTGTTATATTGACATACAGTTAGCCTGTATAAAAACAAGCCACAGAGGTAAACATGGGGAATTCGAAAACATGCTCACCGCAGTTTTTATACGAAAATGAGAAATGGTGTAACCTGGCGCGCCTGAATGATTGGAGACTTTGCTGAATAAAAAATGAATAAAAAAGAAAGCATCCATGTGTGAAATAGTAAAAGAAACGTGTATGCAATATTGCTGTTATGAGGGAACGGATGAGTGAGCATTAAATGGAATCAGAAGCAGAAAATATGCAAAGACGAATCCTTTTCTCTATTTATATTGTCTCTCCCTACATTGCTTTGCAATAAGCAAACTGTGGGTTGCATAAAGGTGAAAGTAAGTAAATTGTAAAAGGGAAGCAGTGTATTAAAATATTATCATTACACGCGGTAAAAGTGGTATGAGAGGATAAACTGTTGAAAGACAAATGCTTTTGTGTCCATGAACGCTGGATTTTACCGTTTATTTATTTCTGTAATAAACCAAAATTCTGGCCGAGAAAATGTTAAGATAAGATGCAGTTGCATTTTTAGAAAATTGAAGCTACCCACATTGATTTAGTGTGACCCTTTGACCAAAACCAAAAAGAGTTTTATACTGAACAAATGCTTTCTTAACATTTTCTATGTATGCTGGGTGGAATAAAAATTACCAAGAAAACTTACCCGGATCGAGAAATTTCCAACACCGTTTAAAAATCCATGGGTTTTCCTGAAGTGCAAAGCTTTACTACATCTAAACAATCACAAATACAATCACTCACAATAAATTATCCAAAGTTTTTAGTAACACTTGACTCCTCGGTATTGTCATGAATGTAACGCAACATTTATGTCACCCTCTCCATCAATCACTTTGAAATGGAGAAATCCTGCTGCGTGAAAAATGAATTGTTAGGTATTGTATAGCGTACACATCAAGTGAAACGTTTTGTCAGCAATGCTTATCCTGTAATTAAGTCGCTCTCACCGAATTTATCACTCTCTGCAAACACAATGGATGGAGAGGAGGAAAAACACTTGGCTTTCTCATTTCACCCCTTTCTCATTTCTGGTGCGGTGTGAGGGATCGGATCGACTCACTCAGTTCGCTCTCAGAGCAAATAGAACGTTCCATCGCTCCGTGCTTGTTGACTGTTGTGGACTCTATTCATCCGACAAAAACACTTCATTTCTCTTCATCTGACTGCTAAGAAATTCAACCTGAGCTCAGAGAACGATATGACAAGAGTGAAAGTTGTTCACAGGTCAATTGTACAAAAGTAAAATTATATACATATCTGTTGAGAACTGCCAGTGCCACTTAAATGGCACATATTACTATTACTACGTACGTTTTATCTCCTTAAACTTTTGAAGAATCCTTCAACGATTCCTAAATATTTTCCTCCTTAATGGGCTTTCCTATTTAACATATGTTTATTCTTATCATGTCCGCCTCACATGCTTCTCTTAGCCTTAGATACGTCTCCTGATAGCATTCGGTACATTTTTTCGGTTTTTATTTATTGAAGTGAAGAGAAGTGAAAGAGAAAGAATGCAGGAATGTCACTCACTACTGCTTCTCTGGTGAGCCGCTCGTCTCTTTCCTTCCTCCCTGCACACATTAACAATGAGATGGCGACGACGACCTGCTTCTTTTCCACTCTGCCCATCCTGCCTTTCTCGATGTCCAACTCCTAAGGACGACCCTGTTTGACTTCGACTTGGTTGAGAGAGAAAGGAAAAATGAAAGATTTCTTCTTACTCGCAAACGGCAAACAACAAGCGAAGAATCCAATTCTTCTTTGAAAACGATATATGATGAAAAAGAGCGCAATAAAGATGTGTACGCTTAAGTACTCGAAAAATAAGTGAAGTGCATGATGATCAAGTTGTTTAAGAAAAGAGAAAGAGCATCCCGGTGCTGGCGGTGTGGTGATTGGTGATGCGGCGGTGATTGTGATGGTAGTAAGTCCTTGTTACTGCTCCTGAGGTATTCAACGGCATTCCCTTTTCTCCATATTAATATCGCATTTCTCTTTCTCTCCATTTCTCCCTAGATCCCAACGTCTCCTCTTCGCCTTCACTTCATGTCGCTGTTACCCCGCGTCGTCATAATCATCACTTCATCACAGTCTTTCTCCTGTCTTGTTTTTCACTTGCTAAAATGAAGAATATTTGCTCCTGTTCGGGGATGGCATAGTTAATATCATCGTATCATCAATGTCGAGAATAAAACGCTATATAGGGTATATTAGATTCTACCCCTATTTCTGGTATGTTTGTAATAATGGGCAATGCGTATGTGATGGGATGACAATTCCTTTCTCACTCGTATTACTTTACCCAGCAAAGTATGAAAGTTAAAATTTAGTCGAACCCGAATATTATCAAGGCATTACATTACTTATGCGCGGCCTCTACATGCCCCATAACACTTCGGCTCCTGGATTCTCCAGAGATGTTTTTAGGAAACAAAATTGTTGTAGAATTATACACTAAAATAGTATTTAGAGAGGGTGTGAAGTGTACATATTTTTCACTTTAAGGAAATACCTTCGCGTGGAAAAATTATTTTCCAAAGATTAAGCTTAAACTGAACAAGACAAGAAAGACTGTCCCATCCCATTAACTTCAGAGTCTGGCCTTTTTGTGAAGTCTGAAGAAAAGATGCTTGGACATTATGCAGTGGTATTTTCATCAACAAATTCACATCTCTTATACTGAATTGGTTGCAGCAAACCGATCCCTTCTTTTAATTAAAATCAGTCAATGCACACAAGGCTGGTTGCAACTTAAAATGTTTCAGTTTCACACACTAAAAATATATTTTGGTGCAACACAAAGATGCTAGATGCTGATAATTGCAATCTAATCAATCAATAGTTTACGATTCTATAGAAAAATTGGGGTTTTTTATTGAGTCAAAACTTTTGATAACTTGCCTCTTATCTGTATGCAATTTATTATTTACCATTCCATTGCCCCCAACTATTGGTTTTCCGATGAGTTAATGTGTAATGTTCACTAATCACTTGGTCAAAGCCATTCATAGACTCATGAAATGAAGCATGGCATCGATATTCGTGTTGTTGTATTTACCAAAGTAAAAAATCAAATATATTTTTTAACATTCTTGTGAAGGACAGAAAATAAACTCGTTTGCTTAAATGTGTGTCTTCTTTATTTGACACTGTATTCTATTTTAAAGATAGTTTATTTTTATTTGCTTCCTTCTCTTTTTTATCAACCGCCGAAAGTCATATATAGTGAACCAAAACCAGGCAAAATGAACACGCATAATTGAATATGGATAATCCGACCGAAAGCATTTGGAGTAATTTGTATGGAAATGAATAAGGCAATCTATACGCTAATATGCATTTAACAAGGTAAATTTTTAAATAGCTACTGCGTTTAATTCTGACAAAAACGGTTATCCAAATATTCAAAATGCTTTGAATACATATAATTTATAATTAGTATAAAAAGTTTCGTACTGACAAATGTTTCATGATCTTTCATGATTAAATATACCTTGTAAAAATTTTCAAATGTGTAGCGCGTTAAATATCGATATAATAAGGTTCTCTGGACAAATAAATAAGCCTGAGCCTAACCAATTATAACATAACTACGGTCCATATAAACAAAACAGAACTTAACCGGAATGCTTAAAACAGACTACAATGGGAACTACATGTCGAAATTTCGTTTATTATGGCAAGTAGTAATTCTGCAAAGGTTCCGTACCTATCCGAATCAGTTCAACTAATCTATGATACATTTAGCAAAAAAAGTTAACATACAGAATAGAATTTGTGTTGTATCTATAATTTTTATGATGCGCATGCGACTCTTATTATTGCGAATTTATGTATTTTAATCTAATCATCTTGATGAAGCAGCTTATTGAATGCATTGTACGAGACTTCCAAATCATGGGTTAACTGCCGAGCTTGGTCTTCGGTCAATTCGTCAGATGCTGACATTGTTGAAAACGTATCAATCCACATTTGGATTTTTTGTTTCCCCTCAAAATCCCCAGGCACAATTGTGAGTCTATTCATTGTATCCATAAGATCACGAAGGTCTGGCTGCAACTGATCCATGGCTCGCATTTCCAAACGAACTTTATCCATTAATGTGATGAATAGCTACAAGTAAAATTAAATAACCATTTAGCATTTTATGAACATTATTTATAGTATTGGAAGGGTAGACAAAATTATATAGACAATATTCTAATAAAATTATTATTATAAAATATCAGTCCGTTCAGAATATTCATTATAAAATATTTGTTTTCTTACCGCAACTATATCAGCAATACATTTACTGGTATTTCCTTTATCATCCTTAAATGTAATCGGGCGATCTTCTTTTATCCTTTGCAGTGCAGCGGGACAGTCAAGCTATTTTAGTCACAACAAACATGAGTTACACTTTACGTAACAAGGCAAATAAAACATAATTATCTATCAATTTTACTTTAAATCTTTTGACGAAAGCTTCGATGTTGGGACATTCTTCGTGACCCTGGACCAATTTGATTGCTGATTTGTATTGGACTAGTAATTTGCTGCAAGCTGCTGTGTACTCCTTCGGTGTCACGCAGTCCCGGATGTAAGCCTTTTCCAATTGTTGTAGTGTGGTTAAAATTGAAAATAAATCTGCCATGTTATCATATTTTTCTCTTTCCCAAGCCGTCCTGTACAGCTTCACCTCCTCATAAAGTTCTGGACGATTGTCTGGAAACATTAAAAAACAAAGTTGAAAGTTAATAATGTTCAATCAACGAGTGCTTCAAAACTTTTAAAATACATTTACAAACTGATTTAATTATACTTTGTGTCATTTTTCTTCGAATCAGCAGAAGTCACTAGCTGTCACTTGTTTTGTTTGCCGTACTTCTTGGAATAGTTGAAATTGGAATTGGAACACAAACTGAGGAAGTTAAACTTTAACTTTGTGATTATGATTAATTTGGGGTGGGGGCTAGCATAGATTTCTGTATGTATGTAATCAAGACTTGATTATTCAAGTAATATTATGCAATTTAAAGGGTGAAACGACGTAAAAAATAAATAAACCCAAACCAGACGGGTTTCTAGTATCACTCGATGGTTCGAGTCTTCAATGCATCTCGTAGCGCATTCAGAACACGTCATCCTTTACAATACGATTGTTCCATTCCATTGTGATGTGTGAGCAGCAGCAGCGCCGCTCGAAAATACTGCATCAAAAGCTGCAGCAGGGCAGGTTGGGCTGGAAGCAAATGCATGGAAGTCTAGCCGAAAGACCTCGCCATGCCATGCAATGCTAAACATGGGATTCTATAACCAATGACTAATGACCAAGCATCCGTCCAATCCAATTCCTTGCCTTTTTTATAAAACACTCGTCGTCTCGGCTTTATGCATTAGCAGGATATTCAATTAACTTAACATCCGCATGAATTGAATTGCACGGAAGCAGTGCATTGCATTCGATGCATTTGGGACTGGTGCCAGTGCCAGTGCTGTTATGAGGCAGAGGCTTGCTTCAGTAGTTGTTCTCTTGTCAAGAGTCAAGCAAGAGCGAGTGAACTGCGAAAGAGTACCTAACTAAAATTCGCCCTTTTTTCCTCCAAAAAATTAAATCAATTAAAGTTTTCCACTCGTTCCTTCCAAGGAATATTTTTTACTGAAAAATATGGGTGTCACTGTTGAAACCACCAGAGAAGGAGATGGTGAGTACCGGCTTTTTATATTTTTTAAAAAATTGTCAAAATACAATACAACCAGAGTAATAGGACTGCTATGCTGGTTTGCTGGTAGCTGGTTAAACGTGGCCACGCTAAATTTCGCCAAAAATTATAATTAAAATTTCAAACCTTTGCTTTAAATTCGTAAAGTTTTCATAAGAAAGGGTATCATTCGATCGCTAAATACAATTTCCTGGAGAATGACCGCATCTCTACCATTTTTAAATAGAATTTGCTACTTATGACTTAAAGCTTTAAATGGCGCAGGTGACACGTGAATAAGTTCTTCACCTATTAATAGGGCTATTGGTAGCATTAAAATATGTGCGAAATCGCTTCAGTATTGTACACCGGTCGCAAAATAGTTGCACTTTAGTAAATATTATCAATAACTATTATACATTACCTATGTACAATTTTTACAACTCGAACCGTGATAAAGGGGCGGGCGCCGGGTGAAAAGAAAGAAAGTAATAAAAAAGATCGAAAGTTCCTCATGTAGTAACATGAACATGTGTGTGCAATTCTGCATTTTTCAATTTCAATTTACTAACAGATTATTTGTTGCACAATGCACTTTAATTTTATGTAGGGAGCACATTCCCAAAATCCGGTCAAACGGTCGTAGTACATTACACTGGAACACTTACCGATGGGAAGAAGTTCGACTCGTCGCGAGACCGAGGCTCTCCATTCAAGTTCAAGCTCGGAAAGGGGGAAGTCATCAAAGGATGGGACGAAGGTGTTGCTCAGGTAAGTGTAATCAACTAATGAATACCTAATTACTCCTTGCTGTCATTCAAGGATACTTGCCGGAACCAGAAGTCAACATTTGTTATTAAAAAGGTGTTTTGTTGTTCAAATTTCTTTCTGTAGATGAGCATTGGGCAGCGGGCAAAGCTGACCTGCAGTCCAGACTATGCTTATGGACCTCGCGGTTATCCTGGAGTCATTCCACCCAACGCCACATTGATTTTTGATGTGGAACTTCTTCGTGTTGAGTAAATTCCTTTTTTCAAGTCCATATTAAATACTTTGTTAGAGTCAAAGACTTCGGCGATGATTAGTACACACATTATTCATTAAAGGAATGTAAAACACTGTTTTAATTAATCAAAACAACTATAATTTCTCGTCTTTCCTCAAAATAAAACCCATTTCAGTTCTACAAACAAAAACATTCATGTTTAAGCTAACCAATCAGTAGAAGCAGAAGCAATTAACAAACGATTGTATTGTGGTAGACTAGAAGAGTACAGACAGCGTTTAAATGCTTCGTAGGTAGAATTATCCATGTATTAGCTAGCACTGTAATAGGCAGAATTGCAATAATATCTTGAATAATTCGTGCATTTCATTTTGTAAATATCGAATCACTCGAGTCATCATCATTATCAATTATCATTAAAGCGTCGAATAATCGTTTGGAAAAATATTGCTTCAAAGACTACCACTTACTCTTATACTGTTACTTACTACCGTACTTGCTTCAGTGATTTCTAAGAATGTAGAACGGAAGTGAAAGAGCCTAGAATTCTGCAACAAAAATTCTCACTCGTGTAAATGAAATTCATTTTTAATTGTTTATTGTGGAAATAAAATAATTTTTAATCGTATGATTTTAAGCAGCAGTTTACTTATGTAACATCAAAAGAAACAGAAACCAATATTGAATTGATTCCAAATAAAACATTACAAAATTATAAATTTTATTATTATTTTTGTTTCTCTTAAACATCAATTTCCCCACCTCCATTTCCTGTAATTTTCAAAAGAACCACTTTAAAAGAATGCTCACGGTGCGGCGTCTTTAGAACTAAATGCTCATCAATACATTGCATTTGTTTATATTTCTATCATTAATATCATTATAATTGCATAGTTTTAACTTGTTATATACATCATTAATGGTAATAAAATGATAAATAATGCTGGCCTTCATCAATTTACATTATGTATGTTAGTTATATATCAACGTTATCGTCTGTGTACAATATTGCAACAATTAAAAAGAAAGCAGCACCGGTATAAATTGATTCGTCATAAGGGAGTCGTTTGGACTAGGTGTAGTAATTAATAGCTTGCATTGGATATCAGTAAATATAAATTAAACGTTCAATTCAATAAAATTCAAACCCTCCAAAATTAACAGAAAAGAGAAAAGCATTCAAAATGAATCTAATCACAGGTACAAGATTATTTGTTACGTCACACAGTATAAAATACAGTTCGTATTAATTATTAATAGATCTAAAGTATATCAACATGTAAAAATTGTTTTGATTAAAAAGGTATTATTTCAAATTATAATACTTTTCATTGCCCCTTAGACCAATTACACTATGTATCTAAAAATGCCAAACATTTTCAGAGGAAGCCATTTTTGTAGAGTTAGTTTGAAAATTAAGCTCCTCTTCCAACCTCTTGTAGCATATCGTAATAATACTAAAAACACCAGATTTTAATTTTAAAGATTATTTGCCTGCTTCCCTAAATTTATTCGAATGTGTATTGAATATCTTTTACCTCTTTTCCCGATTTAGGATATTAGGATAGGATACGTTTTTCATTTTAACAGATTAATGTACGAGCTTGAGCTTTGAACCAAATCCTTTTAATTAATTAAAGTTATAGACTATAACTTATTATGATTCTTTAACTACTACAACTTACACTAAAAATTGTTCGGAATTTGCAATGATGAGTATTTAGGAATGCTGAATATTGCTAGCTAGGTGAAGTGTTTATCACAATCTTACTATTTAGTGACAAAGTCGAAACTACGTACATGCATACGACCTAAATTAATTGTCACATAATCACAATATTCTTATGTAATATACTAGTGCGATAATAAAAGTAGACCATTGTAGCAAGACTACTTAAATAATAATACTATACAATCTTTGGATAACAAAATTGCATCGAGTTGCATCGAATGTATTCATGTCAGTAACCTTAAACGTTCAACTTGGAAGCTTGCGTGAATCTAGAATACCTAATTTATATGTACATTTGAACAGGCAGATGTGAGTCCCTAAAGCAATTTTATCACATCCAGATCCAACATCAAACATCTAGTTTCGTTTTCATTACGCCTATCCTAAACAGTCTGAAAATCCTTCGTCATGCGTGTTTAGTAGTGGCATCGGTTTGGTAAAACCTCTCTACCAAGGCGTGGAAAACGCTTCCAGGAACCCGTTGGTGTTCCTTAATTAAGTTCTCTATCGCAGTGGCAGCCTGATTAAAAATGAACATTAAATGAGACAACAGAATATGAAGGCATAAAATAATAGTTTGAATAAACATTTCACTTTTCCGAACCTGTTGAGCAAGCATTTCTGGGGTGTTTTTCGGATCGTAAGGAATTGGTTTCCCAATATATGTCTTCATTTTCACCGGGAAGAATCCATAAATTGGTACGAGTGGCAAATGCGTTTTCGCGTACAGCCATCTCCAAAACCGAAGACCCCAGCTGCAGGATCGGAATGCTTCCCGAATGTTTTGTGTAAACATTGGAATGATAGGCTGACAAGATAAATTTTGTAAATGCCATTATAACGCCCATCATCAAATGTCAAAGAAAAAGGATTATTTACAATCGTGATTCATGAATATGGACATACCACTTTAGCCTCTAAGGCTACTTTTGCAAACCCAACTCGATTTTTCCACAGAAGCTGGTAGCTACTATCGCCAAATTGTGCTTCGTACACCCCACCAGGTGCAATTGCCAGACAATTGCCTTCTTTTAGTATGTTGGCACAACTTTGCACCGTTCCAGGAAGAACTTTAAATGCCTCCATTAGTAAGGACCAACCTAAATAGTAAAAAGTGAACTAATTAGAATATGCTCAGCCGGAGACTAAAGTACTACTAATTCGTTCGAAATGAGTATTACCAGGAATTTTGAAAAGAAATCTGTCCCCCACACAGCGAATTAGTCGACCCCTGAAGAGAATGCACTTAGAAAGCACGTAGTAAAAATCGATTGGTATTGCTCCGTGGTAGAACACTATTAACGATGGACCGGTTTCAGGAATGTTGTCCAAGCCGACTACCTCAAACCCTGTCAAAAAATATAAATTTTAAATATTTACATGATAATGTACTTTGACACTTGACTCCTTTCCCCGGAAATCTTACCATGCCAAAGCCAGCCTTGGGCGTCCCACAAAGCTGCTAAACTTTTGCGACCACCTATGACAATTGAATCGATTGAAATTACCAATTTCTAAGTTAAAAATTCCTGTTAATAAAACAAGTTTGTATAAATTATAAATTTTTTACCTTCCCAAAAGTCTCGTTCGTAGGCATCCAAAAGTCGATGTCTGTAAGAAAAGTAAAAATATTCCAGTGAGGGTTAAATAAAATCAAGTAATGATAAATGATAATCATAATTAGCCTTTTTCTTACCTGTGCCATTTATAAACATAGAGAAAGAGTGCACTTAGATATAAAAGAATAAGAATCACGGAGGGAAGGATGAACATTGCCAAAATTGGAGTAAACAGCCAACTCAGCCAACGCGCATAATCAATGTCCACGTCAATATATTCTGTAAAGCAAGAAAACAAGTTACAATTTAGTTTAGCGTTCGTCAAATTAAAGATATATCTCTGGTATTTGATTGGAATTCTCTTACTGAGCATCCATAGATAAGTGGAGGCATTGGTCGACCCTTGAAATGGGTCCATGGGAGGATTGCCATTGCCACTCTCATCACCACCACCAGTGTATACGTTGTCAGCTCCGAAAATTGCAGAATACATTGAGGCGCAAGTGTACAACACTGCCTCCGAAGACTTTCGTCCTTCGAGTGACAGTTTGAAGGCTATAATGGACACCACTTAACGTCAACCAGAAACTGATCGATGATCCAACTCCCACCTCCTCCGTCGAAAATTCTGAAAACAGAATTCAATTTAAGATCGCATAAATAACAACATCATAAAAAGACAAAGTTTACAATTGGTGAAAGCAAACAATAATGAAAAGGGCCCATTTTTCTAAATCAACCGGCTGTCTCTTCTCAAGGAGTCAAAGCCGGTTGAACCGCATAAAACAGTATTGCTCGTTATAAACACGTTTGCTCTTCCTTTATTGGCCATTACTGAATGATAATATTATGGTATTTAAGCGATGAATGTAAATGGCCCACAAAAACGGCTACCTGTGAGAAATCATCGTTTTTGCAAACCAACAAAGATAGAAAAGTTCTCGAAGTCCAAACATTTCACAATTTTCTCTTGTGTATGTTTCTCTTGTATACATTTCCTGCAAGGCTTGCATCGTGTGAGTGTGAGTATCTTTCTCTCGTTTTTTCTCACGATAAGCCATCTCTAATCTAATTGTGTATGTGCATGGACCACTTAATAGTTGGTCAACAAATGCATGTTCCCAATCATTTAGCAAGTAAAGATGAAGCTCACCTAGAGTCTCAGACGAGTCTGCAGGAGGAACTCTTTGGCTCTTCAGGGTTCCTTCTGCGGTGTCCACATTAAGGAAATCTCTGACAGTGCAGCACGAATGCGCTTTCGCATGCTGTTTAGGACACTATTAAATTTTGATGAGATTTACTTAAACTCAAAACTCTCTATAGTAAATGAGGAATTTTACTGGCGAAACTTTTCATTCTAATGTTTCACCAAGACCAAACTAAAAAGTTTTCTAATACAACAAAGCAATCGTCACTTCCACTCAAACTGATTCACAGTCGGTGCCATAACTGACCAACTGTAATCCTAGATACTATAGCAGAGCTTGTACAGGAAAATAACTTGTAGAAATATCAGGTTAAAAAATGATAAAAGTGTGCTAGATTAGTTGCGCTTACTTTATTCCTACTTTGACATTTCACAATTAAAAACATAATCACGGGCCATTGACTACATGCAACTAATTAAAGACACTATTTAGTTGCAATAAACTTAACGAAACGAATCATTTGCTTAAAAGCACATTTCTGTTTGATTATCCCAAGTAAAATTATTCGATCAACGTAAATAATAGCAAGCTCTGAACTTATTTATCCGTGCCGTGAGGTACTACCACACTAAACAAAACGGATAAGGCGAATTTTAACGTGATGTGACCATCATGTGATGATTTTCGTCACGGTTTACCAACCACTTCTATCATGATATCATCATAGCCATCATCATTAGAAGTTCTAAAGACTCAGATAGTGTAAGATCACATTGATTGAATGATGACGAACGATCTTGGTTTAAAGTTTGATTGTTGTTATTGTTATGCTGATCTTGCTACTCTTGGTAAAACCTGCTCACAAAGGTGCCTCTTCTGTATGATGACAGCTTTTCACTCCATTTGGGTTTACTCCTAGTTATAGTAGAAACTAGACAGATGAGGAATATTCGAGATTCGATGTCTTTGTCTTTTAACTTACAGTCTTATCGTTCCTAACAATGATTGTTGATTGATTTAAAAATCCGTCCACATTTCACACTGATTCAAGCTACACTTTCCTTTATCGTAACACTTACTTGTAGAATTCTGCGGAAGAGCTTTTTCAACTACCCAACACACTCCTATGGAAGAGGGATGTTTTTCTCCTGGATTCCGTGTGTGCCTCTTTTCTCTCTTACCCACTCCTTCCTTTACTTACTTTTTTATCATGTCAACAAATCCGAGCTGGTGCTGATGGTAAAGATTATTATTCCTACATCACAAAGTCTTTTCTCTTCGTATTACTTACTAAGCACACCATTGCATGAAGTAATATAATAATCGGGCATACATGAGAAGATCATGAACTCCAGAGCCGTATGTCCATGCATTTTTTCATTTCATGTAACTTCATGCACATAATAACGCAACTATTGCCAAATATTATACATGCAATAAAGTGAAAGGAAAAAGTTACCTTTTTCAAAAAGTAAAAAATCCAAAATGGCAGATGTTGAATATTGCCGGAAAGAAAATTACGTCTAATTACACGTATGGCTTCGTTCGTCTGCGTATAATTCGAAAAATTCATGAACCTTCTTTTACCTTTTTGGCTGGTATGCATTGGTGAAAAAAGATTTAATCACTCTTCGTTTCATGTTGACGTTGGTGGTACCTGCAAAAAGGTTTCGGACTGACATGATGTTAAAACCTTTAGCCAGATTATTTTTCCCATGAGCATCCACATTTAATATACAACAGCCAGCACGTACACCATCGTGATGAATGATGAAGTAAAATTTATTTTTTAAGTCTGCCTAGGAAGAGAATGGTGTAATGAAACAAGATTTTTGACAGGAACTGGTTCCTCTTACCGCATCGCATTTGCCAAGAAGTAAAGTGGCAAAAACATTTGGCTTGGCCAATAGTGTACTGCAGAGCTAAACAAAAAATAACAAAGCGTATCGTAAGAGATGCATACAAAAACATTATATCGCTGAGAGTGACGCTGTGAAGTATAATTTCGGTAACGTTGCATAATCTTATGACAGCGAAGCAGACTGGTCGGATTTGGTGCTTCGATGACCATCATAGAATATTTAGGCATTATTTTGTAGCAAGTTGTATATATCTAATGTACTGATAGTGAGTACTGAATATGAAATGAAAAGCTTTATGATAGGGCTTTAACTTAAAATAAATTTATTCAAAATCATTGCTGGAACAAAGTAACCGTGTGCGGTGAATTGAATTAATAATTTGTGCCGGCCGAGTCTGAGGCCCCTGATCTCCTATTACATAAGACAAACTGCATGCCTGTATTTGATCTGTGGTCCAGTCATGTGAACAGAGAACTTACTAAAAGATATATATGGTAGATGGTACATTTCCGCTTATGTACAAACAATTAGGTATCAATCAATTTTTTGCATTATTTGTGAAGTTAATAGTTCATTAGGACTTCACTGAACCGAAGATTTAAATGTGATGTATAGTAGATGGTATTTGCTTTACTAACCTCATTGTTTACTTCTTGCATAGACGTTATATGCTTTTTAAGCCAGCATCACTTTCTTTAATTAACAATTTGCATCTTAAGGCACTAATGCTGAATACATTTTATGGTTTCCAACATTTCATGCATGTCTTACAGGGACGGACAAAAGACGATGACCTAGTGGCCTTGGTTCAGAGACGAATAATAAAAATAATATCGTGCACACTTTACAGGTGTACTGGTAAAAATGGAAATAGCAGTCTTTAATTACGGTTTCGTTCGTTGGATTAAATACAAATTACGAAACATTGTTAACAAAATACAATGTAGACGATAACATTAGTCGTAACTGGACTGGAAAATAAGGCAGATTCTTATGCAGCTGTGACTTTCTCATTCGGCATGTGACCGCTGTCTCCAAGACCTCTCAAGAAAACCTCCCCAGACGGTAAAATTGTAAATTTTGTAATGCTACAATGGTCAATGGAAATTCGTAACCATCCTTCAGGAGGAAACTGCAATGCTCTGAAAGAGAAAAGAAAGCGTTTGGTTGGATTTAGCAAAGATTTGAAGATATTGAGTGAGAATTTGAAAGTATCGGCACTTCGGGTTATATGCATACCTGCATGTACAATATCGTATCACATTTCCGTGGCAAACTATAATCTCCCAAGAATCCTCTTTTTGGGAAGGATCAGCGCGATGGAAATACTTCCTAAACCCAGCTTCTATTCTTGCTCCATCCACCAAAATATCCTGCAAGAAAAATGTTTATCGTGAAAGTTTTGTAGAACAAAGAAAATGGCCAAACTTTCCTACAACAAATAGTATGCACCCTCTGATCAGGATTCCAAACTTCCGGTCTGCTATAAGGCGGCTCAGGAATGCAAGGTGCTCCTTCATTTAAAAGTGGGTCGTTCACTTCCAATTTCAGGCACTGCTCCTTCATATTTTGCAGCATGATCTGAGCCGTCTGTTTCGCTCTTGTCATGTTTGAGCTGGTTATCGAAGTGAACTGTATTCCCAAGCTCCCCATTTTCTTTCCCACTAAAGCTGCCTGCTCTTCTCCCAAATCGGTGAGGGTATGAGATTTGTCATCATCACCTCTGTGCGAATTGTATTGACCGTGGCGTATTAAAAATATATGTCTCCTGGCTACTGGTGGCTGAGAATTGGCGTTAGCGTTATCATTTTTTGTGCAATTGTTACATGAACATGCGACAACTTTTTCTTTCTCGGAATTTTTGCAATCTGCAGACGATTGAGATTGTAAAGGCCAAATGGAACCTCCTTGTCCAGGATGCATCCTACCAAAGAGCAAATTCTTATATCAGTCTCATTGATTAATGCCAGTTGTGCTCAATTCATTCTGGACCGTTTTCCATGATAAAGCTTTTGAAGAATGTACCCATCCCAATTGTAGTTCCAGTTTCGGAATGGTGGGAAATCTGCTCCAGGAAAGTTAATTCTTTCTTTCTGATGTTTCTGATTGGAGGAGTCATTTGGCACGGCAGGGAGAGTTCCTTTTTTGACAGCCACTGCGACACCGGCAAGAGTTGCAGCGACGCCAAATCTTCTTAATGATCGAAACAAGTTCGTGCGTCCAGCGTGCATATTTGATATGATTATCTTCAATGGATTCCTCGTGTTAAAAAATTGGTTGTTACAAAAACACTATAAAAACACAACAATATCTTGTTGTGTCAGTTGTCAGTCTGGCGTTTGGCTGTGGCGTGGGAGAATAATCCCCTCATGAAAATATGTAGGTCGTTGATGAGTCCTAATAAAAAAGCTCTTTTTTACAAAAAAAAATTCTTCAGTCTGAAAGCACAGAAAGCAGGTGGAGTCAGTAAGAGCCCTTTACACGTTAAGGGGTGGTTACATAGCTACTATAAGAGCACGTTTTAGTAATTCTAAATTCACATTTACATGCATCCGGTCGGTGGTGTGTGCCTGAACTCTGAAGTGTCTGAACTGATTTGAATTATATATCGTTTCTTATCACACACTTTTATCAGTCTTCCTCAAAAGTTTTTTTTCGATTTCTATTCTTAACAGTCCCTCTTGAAGTGTCCGTGTCAACATAATAACATTAAGTTGCATTTACAATTAAATTCTCTTTCCAGAGAGATATAAAAATAAATTCACCCACATTAATAGGTGATCTATGTAATTACAATGTTTACATACAACAAAATTGCCTCTGTGTGTTATTGTATGAATGACATAACAGTTATGTTCCAACTTCCAATGAAAGGCCAAAAAAGCAATGAAAGTCTAAGAGTAAGCTCAGCTGCTTTGACAGAAACGGAAAACAGCCCTGAAATCGATACAGGTGGGTCTAGCAAGCAAATGCACATGTGTCCAAAAAGTGACTTTATTGTGAAGTGTTGGTGAGGTTAAAAATAGCAGTTATCTTTATCTTATCAGGCAGTATGGTGTGTGCTTATTGAAGAGGTAAGTAAGAGGTAATAATATGGAATCCATCGCACAATATCATACGATCGAATAAAAATTACTAAAATTATTTATTTATTAACATTAAAGTTTCGATGAGGAAAATTATGTAGTAAAACTGCCAGGAACCGCGACCAATTTGATCACAACGTGTCAACCTTCAGACGATATTGGAAACTCGGATGGTGTTGAAGTGGATTTTTCCGCTTTTGACTAGGACAAAAATGACACCTTTGTTTGACAAGGTTTTTCCGGATTTCCTTTTATTTATTCACAATAACCATCACAAATGAAAATAAATCGGAAACCATAATTTAAGAAATTGACCATTCTTTAGATTGTAGCTGAATACGGAAAGTCTGAGAAGATTAAGGTAAAAAATATTCAGGTGACTGAGAAACTGCTTCAGAAAATTATTTCTTCGGGTCCACGGTCACTTCAGGTAATTAATAATCAAGCTGCTCTAACTGACAACGTGACAACTATGTAACTGCACTGCATTAAAGGGATTTTCGTTTTGATTCGCAGGTTATCACCGATTTTGACGCAACGTTAACTAGATTTCATTATAATGGGAAGAGATGTGACTCCACTTATGGTAATTTGGTAACTGCTGTTAGTTTTAGCCATCGATATTCTAAGTGTAAGAATCATCTTAAAATGTGGTTTTTCGTAATAATAGGTGTAATCGCGAATTCACCTCTGATTCCGGAAAATGTGAAAGTAGAAACTTGGGAATTGTTTCACAAGTACCATCCCATTGAAGTGAATGTGAACATGACGCCTGAAGAAAAGACGCCGCATATGTTAGTTGTTTCCTTTATTTTGTTTAGATTTTTTTACGTAAGACATCGAAAACGTGTATAAAATAGAATATTCTATCTCTAGATTGGGTAATTGATTTTGATTTTGATTTGAAGGGTAGAATGGTACGTAAAGTCTCATGGCTGTTTTTTATCGTCAAATCCTCGCATGCAGAGTTCCCAATTATCAGAAATGGTGAAAAACTCTAAGGCTATCCTCAGGTAATACTCATTTCGTGTTCTTTTATATGAATAGTTAAATAATCATGTAATCCACCTTAGAAATTTATATTTAGTATTTTTTGAGGAACTTGCAGAGATAATGCGTGCAAAATGTTGCAGACTTTACACGATGTAAAGATTCCAACCTTAATTTTATCAGCCGGAATGGGGAATGTGGTGGAAGAAGTTTTGAAACTTAATTCAGTAAATTTCCCGAATTTAAAAGTGATGGCTAATTTTATGGAGTTCGATGATGAAACTGGTGAACTTAAAGGATTTTCAGAACCCGTTGTGTAAGTAAACTTTTTTTTTAAATGGGTTAAAAGTAAAAAGCAAGTATTAAATTAATTAATTGCCTCTTTGTTTCTCAAAGGCATATCTACAATAAATCTGAAGCACTTCTTAAGGATAATAGCAACTCAGGTTACTTTGAAGATTTGAAATGTCGTCCAAATGTAATACTGATGGGCGACAGTTTAGGGGATAAAAATATGGCAACTGGTGTAAATGATCCAAATGCTGTCTTAAAAATAGGGTTTTTAAATACTCATGTAAGTTTACTTTCTCTCATCCCGGCTTTCACCTTCTCGTTTGTTTCTACTAACGTTTGGTTTTCCATTTAGATTGACAGCCATTTATCAGCTTTTATGGATGCATTTGATGTTGTTCTTTTGGACGACCAGTCGATGGATTTTACAAATGCCATTTTGGAGCTGGTTACTAACAAAAAAGTCTGAAGCAAATACTGCTCTGAGTTTTTTTTCAACTTTATTTATTTTTGTTGGCAATCTGCAAACTTAGCAATTAAACTGCATACCCTTTTCCAAGGAGTTGAACCGGTGCTCGTTGCGGTTATATTTCATCTGAAACAGATGTACAAATAGCTATTGTAATTACACATAGTGTACTTCCGTTATTTCGAAATTATTGACAACAATAAAGATATTTTTAAATAATTATCTATTCAATTCAGTACCGATTTTATGTTGAATTACAATGAAATTATTTCATTAACCATCTTGGAGCTTTACATGTCATGCTCATGCTGTTTTTAGATTTAAGTCATATAGGTGGGCATTTGTTATCTGGATTGAAGAACGGTTGATATTAAGATTGAAATGATTAATCATGAAAGTTAGTCCCTTTCATGTTATCATAAATCGTTGATCGGGTGAGTGACATTAAGTTTGGCAGGACAAATCTAAATAGTAAATGAATATGAGTATTAAATATGACTCTATAATTCCGGTTTTATCCTCATTCTGATTCATGCTTTAGGAAACGGATCTGATTTTGAGTTAGATTCTCAAGGTCAAATTTGCAGAGAAATGCATACATACATACAAATACGCATAATACGACGACGGTCGGTATTGAAAATGACATGAAGGAGCGAGGAAGTCTAGTCTAGACTCTAGAGCGAAAAACATTGTGCCAGTCAGGATGTAAACACGTGTGTGTTCTTTCCTTTCCATGTCCAGATATTTTTTGAGTAGCCGCTAAATCTTTTGCTAAATAATTTTGCTAAATAATTTAAGTTTAATTAGACGACAAGGAGATTTCGACAATGGACTGTACTAAACCAGTAATGGAAGGTGAAGCTGTCACTAACGGATCATCATTGAGTGTGATGAGACAAGGCGACTTTGAAGAATTAGGTGTTAACTCCGTGTTGCGACTGGTAAAGTTTTTAAGTTGATTTTTTGAAACCCTATAAAACAAAGTAGCATTTTGATCACAACATTCATAGCGTATTTTAATAATGATTGTAAAACACAGATATTATCAAGATCTGGCGTGAATGAAAAAGTTCACATAAAAAACCCAACGAAAGTGGAAAAGTTGATTGAGGAATTGATATCTGCGGGACCAAATTCTCTTCAGGTAAAAGGCTCTCTCTCCTTAGAATGTGCTAATTATTTTTTATCGCAAATGGCAAAGGTTAGATATACTCGTAATTCTTTTAAATATTCTTTCTATTAAAGGTTATCACAGATTTTGATGCTACTTTGTCTCGCTATCATAAGGATGGAAAGAAATGCAACACATCTTATGGTATTTTTATTTCGCCATTTCTCTTAAAAAGCCTTTTTCATTGTATAGCTCCAGCAGCTAAGCTAATGAATTTTCACTCCACAGGTGTAATTGCTGGCTCCCGGTTTGTACCAAATGACGTGAGAGACAGAGGCGCCGCACTGTATGCGAAGTATTATCCCTATGAGAGTGACCCGACAGTTAGCGCTGAAGAACGGAAATTGTAATTGTAATTGTTTTAACCGTCCTAACCTTAAGTACAGTTTTGAGTAGTTTTATAATTTGCTTTTTATAAACCGTTAAGAGCTGAGTGGTATGAGCTGAAACATGAGAATTACCTTAACTCTGGAGTGAGTTTGAAGTCCACGGACTTAGCAGATCTTGTTAAAGAAACCAACTTAATACTCAGGTAAATAATTTTGTGCAGCACTTCTAATTCATTCTGCATTTATTACATATGAACCAACCTTGTGGAAAAAGAGAACTAATTTCTTTTTATTTATATGTAGAGATGGCTCTCAAGAAATGCTACGATCACTCCATTCTGCCAAGATTCCAACCGTCATATTCTCTGCAGGAAATGGCAATTCCATAGAAGAACTCCTGAAATTCAACCAAGTGTACTTTCCCAATATTCAGATCATTTCAAATTTTATCGTGTTTGATGAGACAACAAAGGAATTTAAGGGCTTTAATAAACCGTACATGTAAGACATTCAAAATTCAAACTGGCAAAAATTAATTTGTCCTGTTTGTTACTGGGCTTGAGACCAAAGGTAATTTCGATTCTTTAAATCCATTACATGTTTAGTCATCCGGGAAATAAAAATCAAGGTATTATACTGGAGTTCAATCCTCAACATTTCGACAACATGAAAGAACGTCGTACTGCTATAGTGCTGGGGGATAACTTTGTTGATCCAGAAATGGCAGATGGATTACCAGAAAATAATTCTGTTTTAAAGATTGGATTCTTAAATTATAACGTAAGTCCACATTAACCAATGCGTGTTAATATGCCAATGCTTAGAATTTCATCATTAATTAATGTGTTCTTTACATCCTTACATTTTTAGTTTGAACAACAACTGGAGACTTTCAAAGATGCTTTCGACATTGTTCTTGTGGATGATCAAACCATGCACCTGCCTCAAGTTTTACTGCAACTCATTTTACAAGATTTGAAAACTTCGTGAATTATAAATTTACTATTTGTTTTAATATATCTTACTACTGCTAATAAATAACAAAGGTAACAATAAAAGCGAAAGGCATAAAAATCAGGTTTGTAAACTTATTTTTGGTGTATATGAAATCACAAGTGGATTGAAGTTCCGTGTCGCTCCCTTGTGATTCAGAGTACTTTAGTTAGAGTGGTGTCTCATTTCAAAATTAAAGCAAAAACTGAAGAGATCTGTCTATTTAAAAAAAATCTTTGATAACCTAATCATACAGGTCACTGTGTATGTGGTTTAGGAAAGGGATGACGATAATAAAATATCGACTCCCAGACGCGCCGCAAGATTAATTGCGATTACGTACAGGTCACGGTGTAGAAACGGTTAAAACAAATTAACGCTTATTTCCAGAATATTGCATCCACCTCACAAAATTAAATAAATTTTTTAACGGAGAATCATTTCTGAATGCAGAGGCGGCTGAACTTCGGGCATGCACTCGATTCGTTTTGATAAAGTTGGAATTTCGATAATTTGAACTATCTACCGCTCCGTCATATTCGCATTCGCTCATGTCTTCAAGAGTATCAGTTAAAACTTGTGTGGTCTTTGAGAGGAATTTCAGGCTTCTTGGATTTCCGTATAAGCTCACCTAAAAACAAAATTATAGTAAATCAAGGGGGGATTCGGATGTAATTTTTTGAAAAAGAAATTTGCTTTATATATGTACCTCTGGTCCGTCACAAACTGCATGATAACAGTTTCTCATGTTTCCCCGATAAGGACCTGTGTCTGTCATCAATACTGAAATTATAATTTTAAATTATAAATTGTTGTTCATAAGGCATAAAATTATAACGTGACGAGCATTAATCAGAATAAAAAACAACCTGCTGAGAGTGTGAAGGGCACCGAGGAATCATTCATGTACCAAAACCTGGAGTGATCACTCCTCAAAAAATTCAGATGATCTGCCAACACCTCCATTGGAGGAAGCTCTGATGTCAGTCCCAAAGGAAAAGCGGTAAGTTGGAAACGTGCATCTGTCGACTTTTCCCAATGATACTGAAACCGTGCTGCCATTTTCTTATCCACATCTTTCCTATAAATCATTGAGAGGAAGTCACCACGGTGTCGATTATCCGCGACTTTGTCATACACATCGGGCAGCACAAGACTCCATTCAGTAGGGAAAATTTGGGAATCGTCCGTGTCATTAAAATTCATGATGGTGTCCATGATGAAAGCTCCCTGGAATCTTTTTGCTGCTAGCTCATTGGGAAGGTTGGCTTTAAGGATCTGGACAAGGTAATCCTTAATGAACACGAGTGATCCTTGAGAGCCCACCTCTTCCAGGTCAAAGGCAACGAAAATTATGCTGTACTTTGGCCTGCAACCTGAGTGCGCCAAAGCCCTTGCACTCTCCAACATTGCTGCCATACTAAAAGTAAATAAAACAATTTTTATTTGTTAAACCATTCTTACCACATGATCTAATTAAGAGGCTAATGATTACCCTGAGCCGTTATCGTCCGTCCCAGGGGTAAAATTGACTGTATCCCAGTGAGCTCCAACTATCGTTATCAAATCGTTCGGGGTATCCCACTCGCGCCCTTTAAGGATTCCGATTATATTGGTTCCCACTGGAACTTGTTGTCCATCATACTAAAATTAATCATGATTCAAATGTAATAAATATTTATTAAATTACAAAACCATTTTTGAATGCTTT
Source organism: Cyphoderus albinus (assembly GCA_021029165.1). NCBI lineage: Eukaryota > Metazoa > Arthropoda > Collembola > Entomobryomorpha > Paronellidae > Cyphoderus > Cyphoderus albinus. The sequence continues at coordinate 4,818 of VYYJ01000600.1, read as the reverse complement.
ATTTTGACATTTTCCTGTATATAATCCAACTTTCTAATTTTGAATTTTGAATGCTGTACAACATTATTTTCATTCTTGAACCTGAAGGAGAACATCACGAAATTACAAGTTTTAAATGCGCATTTAGTTACTATCCAATTTCCGTGACCCAAGGAGAGCAAGACAAGGAAGAGTGCTTGTTTAACGATACTACATAACACCATATTTAGTTGAGTTTTAATTAAGTCTCTGTAAACATTTTCCTTGAGCATAAAGTATCTGTTTCAGTTTCTTGTAAATACGAACATTTATTTTAATGCGTGATAATTGACATCGTAGAAGGTAAAATTAACAGAAATTACAATATGAACCCTACACGCTCTGTGTGCGGTAGTATCATTATCCTAGACACATTGTGGTTTGTACACATGCTAATGACAGGGTTTAATGTAGGCGCACGGCGCACCTGACATCACGTTAAAATTCATGAACGAGAACTGTCATCATTATCAATTCTTAATCATAAACATTTTTATCTCAACAAAGAGCAGAACAAAAGCAAACAAAGTGAAACTGCTCAAGAATCACGAATGCTGCAGGCAAAAGTACAATTATAGGGACACACACTGCAAATATGTAATGTGTGAGAAACATCCTTTCCCATCTTCACTTTTGTCTGCCGACAAACAGGTTGTTTTTAAAACTCGAAGCCCTGATATTTACTTAAATAAGTACTATCGCAATATCGCAGAATTAAATCTTGCAATTTTGGGGGTGGAAGATGAAAATGAATAATGCATGGACTATGTAAAAATGTTACCCTTTGCAACTTTTCATTTTCATTTTTCATTGCAAAGGACAAAATAATGACAACCAACGTCAAAAATTGTTTTTCGTTTGCTTATCATCATGGTGCTAGTTAGCTAGAGTTTATAAGCACGCTATCATTTCATCTCATCGTTAGTGTTTACTTATCTATAAATATAAATTCCATTCGCTGCAAGTCAGTTTGCAATGAATGGATGGCTGAAAATCTGGGTTAATGTGATGGTCACTTTTTTCTTCTTTTTCCCTTCCTTTCCTTATAAACCATAACTTAATATTTGTCTGTTCGTAGCGAAAGAATTCCTTAGCATCACTCGTTTTTGCTTCGCTTACTTTGTCTTGTGTCTTCACGTTCTCGCATGAGCAATATTTGTATAATTAATTACTTCTTTAATTGCTTTTTACGTTTTTCTGCTTAATAAACTACTTGCTAACTCATGTTTTGTCACTGTACTGGATTTGGTACGGATTAAGACTCGTACTAGATTTGAAGACGTACGTAATATATAATTTTGATAAATTATTCCGTTCAGAACTCTATTCGGTCATGCATTTCTTAACAATTAATAAAATAATTGAAATGCTGATATATGAGACACCAATATGAGACTCAATAATGCATTCTCTAGTATTTACAATTTATACAACAATGATCTAAATCTAAATACTTACCATGTTAAGAAACTGCAACGCCTGAAAATGTTGCGCTGTGGTGTGGAGACCACTAGTCACTTGAAACGATTCAGTTATGTACTTTTTGACAATTTCCTTTGCAGTCTCGTTTGTTCTTTCATTTCGCGGATATGTGAAAATATTTTGTAGCATCCATTCCAAATTTTCTTCTTTGATCACCGGACGACCTTCACTTTTGGGGATATCATGAAACCTTGCATTCATTCTGGAATTACTTCGGTCACCCTGATAATCGAATGCCGTTACTTTGTCTCTTTCCTCGCCGTCGGGTTTTGGGGCAGACTGGAGACGCCCACGGAAAGTGTTGGAGCGGCCACTAATGTCGCCCCCGGAGGAGGAGTCATGAGAGTATCTGTAGTACGGAATACTTTTCGCTTCTCTTGGCGTAAGCACTTCAAGTCTCGAATTTCGACCTCGAAACTTACCGGTTGAAAAGAACTCCGTGCTCCATGTTTCCATTTGCTGACGGAGGATGTCTGGATTGGAGTCAAAAACTTCCGTTTCGTCGGGTTCCGTAAGAATTCCTAAAACTGCCCCTGCAACCACAGCGCTCCACAGGGCTTATATAAATAATCATTACATTATAATTTAAATTGGTTGTAAATATTTTATGATTAGAAATAATTATTAGGAAGCCTTAATTTTTCAACTTCCCCGCAAAGTGGTAACTACTGACCGCAGTTGAATAAAAGGTTACACATGACAAAATGTATTATGCCTAAGTTGACGTTGACAAAGAAGAATTATAAAACTGCACACTGTCACAATAAACTTATTTTAAGACAAGTTTATTACACAATAGTTAATTGAAAATCTTGCACTTAGCGCAAGCACATGAAAGCGAAAGGTATTGACAAGAAAGACAGGATCATTACTCATTCAGTCAAATCTGACAACTATTCACTACCTCACTTAAGAAATTATAAAATCGTCAGAAGTAAGACATAATAGTTGCAGTAATTTTCACTCGTTAGCACCGTCCACTGACCTAGTCGTTTATTGCCACTGTCAGATCGCCGAAAAGCTAAATTTAAATTGAAATTGAGTGGGTAACATAAAGCTAACTGTTTGCTATGTAATTGCTTTACGCATAACTAAGAAATTATGTATTGAAGTCCGAAGTATTGCTATTATAACTATCGTATTGAACGTTCGAAAGTGAAGTGTTAAGAAAAAGAGTCGAGATTTCTCAAACAACTCGAGACTCAAGTCTAAACGGCACAGAAATGGCAATCGGTTTTCACTTATATTCCTTCATGTCAACTCGGCTTTCTTTGTTTCTTTCTATACACGAAGCCAAACTTTTGACACGACATTTCTTCATAAGTCATGTGGCAGGTTCTAGCATCATAAATGAAATGGTATCTGATACACTGATTTGACATGATAGATTCTACCTGAAAAGAGAAATCGAAAGGGACGGAGTGACGGTGATGATGATGCATGAAATTACTTCTTAAGCTACTATATTGCAATTACAAAACGGTCAAGTGAGGTGGAAGATGAATCTTGCTTTACACAATCCTACATGAGCATTTGCCAGCTTATCTGCCGCAAACATAAACCAGATTTTCTATGAACCAGTGAAGGTACCAGCGATTCCTCTTTGAAACCATAAATTTAACGGATGTATGACAATTACAAGAAATGAGAAAAGTACCACCACCTTTTTCCTCGCCGTTTTAAGTACATCGCGAAGTAAAATTTATAATGACAGTCATTCAGTTGTTTACTCAAAAATCATAATGAGAAAAGAGATGAAAAGAGGAAAAATGTATGCGTGTCATGTTTACAACGGAAAAATAGCGTGTTTCTGACTTTTACACAATTTTCTACAAAAATGTACGGAGTAATGAAAGTTATTGAAGAATATACAAATAATTTTCCGTCTCTCTCCTTCACAAAGCAATGATCAAATCTCAAAGCCACAGACGAACAGGGATACAGCAGAAGCTCATGAACCTATACTTTTGGCAATACGGTTTAAGAAACGGTTCAATTTTCAGTTACAACTATACTGTATTGTGGTACAAAAATATTATTAATATTTGAAATGTTAGACAAGTGGTTTGAAGGAAGATGGAATTTATTTGCTAATGCGGTTTTCTGATTCTGATCCCTCCTAATCTCATCGTTACAGTTTTCACCTTTAATAGATGATCAAAGGAGAAACAAAAAGTCATTCGGTCATCCATTCTGCCTCTGAAGGGTGTCCGTAATAAACGAGCCAAGTCAACTTAACCAAGAAGTTTTCAAAAGAGTTTGTTTGTTTGTTTGTTCCTTTAAGAATTCTAATTCTCATCCTCCCTTGCAAGGGCCACACCAATTTGGCTATTCCCTTACAAAAGCCTTCCTTTTGATACCTTAACTGCATTCTGGTTTTTGGCAAACATTTACTTAGAAAAGGCAGCAGAAAGGAGATTACTTTGGTTGTTAATTTCCCTGATCAGATTTTGTTTCAACCTTATTATTTTACACATAAGTTACAGTTTTGTATTCCTTTTTATGAAACTAGGTGTCATGCATAAGATGAATTATGATTGGTTTACTCTTTATAATTAAAACGAGATAATTGTCTATGCATAAATTAGTTTAGCTTCCTCTTAATAGATTGAAATTTAAATCTCATTAAATCATGCAGAGATAACTAGAATAATTCACTTTTATTTATCTTTTATCTTTGCATTATAATCACTTTCATGAAGATGCTTTGTCTTATGCTCGCTCTTTTAGAAACCACGAGCTGTGGTAGATTTCAAACAAGCAAAGTTTTTTGCTTACAATATGCAGTTGAGAATGCACCACTTCATCGGCGAAATGGATTTCCTACAATTTTGTAAATTAATTATTAAAATAGGCTAAGGATAAGGTCGACTCTCACAGGGCAATTACCTGAATCGACCACACGACTACAAAGTCTCATGTCATCCTCTCCTCAAGACATCACATTACCAATGTGCAATGGTAACAATTGTCAATCAGTTTTCTTGTTTGTTGTTTCTTGAGTGAGATTTTAGATTACATGCTTAAGGTTGGACATGAAAAGTCAATTTTATAATTCAAACAAGAAAAAAAACAATACAAAATGGAAGTTCGTAGGGAACCTCGATGACCAAATCAAAGTAAAAGTAGAAATTGTTGCAAATATTAATTGTGCGTACATTTAAATCGCGATTCTAGGCAAATCAATCTAAAATGATGATACAGCAAAGAACAAAAAGAAAATGGTATTTACAACATACAGTACCTTGCCAAGCAAATACGTGATGAAGCTGTTAAATTTTAATCATGCGTCAAAACTATTTTAATGCGCATGATTTT